>JAZGTI010008273.1:0-20372 GCA_036877585.1 Botia kubotai | reverse complement strand
GAGTATCATATGCATATAAACCTGAAAATCTTTTCATCAGTTTGACAACATCGCAGCTGAAGTGACTCAGAACACAGAGGCTCTGCAGACCGGGAGGACAGAACTGAATGAACTGCGCAGACAGAAACAATCTCTAGAAATTGACCTGCAGACTCTGCACAACATGGTATGTGACACAAATGACCTGCTTGATTAGATCCATCTGCACACTAACCCTTTACTAAGCCCCGCCCACAATAACCTGACCTGCCAATTCCTGCCATAGCAACTGTTGCCATCAACCATTACGTCCGATAAGCTTGTTTTTTTCTAATGAAAGCGTTTGGAAGTTCTGTGTGTTTGGATAGTTTTAAGGCAAATTAATACACACTTAACCACTGTATTGATTCAGGTCTTATCATAAATCTATGTTAAAGAAACGTTAGGAAGCGTTCTAATTACATTATTAAGGTTTTTCTTCAGAGGACTACCCAGCTAACAGGGAACGTTCTCAAAAAGCGCTCTTGCAATAACATTAGTAGAACATTCTTTAAACATAGTTTTATATATATATATATATATATATCAAAAGCTTTATTCTTATTGTTTATTATTTTACACATTTTTACACAGAAAATATTGTCTATTTTCTAAAGCTTGTCTGAGCGAGCGACAGTAAGTGAAAGGGGGTGGGGCTTATTCAAGGGTCAATTAATGTGTTCTGCTTGCAGATTCGTTCCCTGGAAGATACGTTACGTGACACGGAGATGCGTTACGGTCAGGAGGTCAGCGGGCACAACACCCGCATCCTGCAGCTGGAGGGAGAACTGGGGCAGGTGCGCGCCCAGGTGGAGCGCCAGGCTGCCGACTACCAGGCCCTGCTTAACCTGAAGATGAAACTGGAGGCAGAAATCACCACCTATCATCACCTCTTGGAAGGTGTCGGTGATGACAAGGGGGACAATAACAGGTAAGATGGAGACGCTGACCTGTGGAACACAAGAATCACCTGTGGCTCTTAGACAAAGGCTTGATATAAATAAAGACTGAAAAATGTCAAATATCTTTTTTATGAGCTATAACTCCCATCCTGAGTTTCATTGTTTTTAAAAACTGTACTGTGATCACTGATTGCAAACCATCACCTCACTTTGATATTGTTATGGTCTCATATGTGATTTCTCTTGAGAGATGACCACATAAACCTAACATGCATAAAGCGCATCTTTCCACGGTGAAGCTACTCTATAGCAACAGATGCATGACACAACATGCTCCTCCCTGCAGACTTGTCCCAGAACGTGTCCCAGCATGCATCTGTCCTTTTAATAACAGGCACCCAGCTACAGCCCAGCTGTTTAATTACAGAATTAAAATGTTTGATTAATGTTCTTACAATCAAGCAATAATGTTAATATGTCTAAAAAACGTTTTTATGTTCCTAGAATTTTTAAAATAACTTTAATTTAAACATTTTTGTTACTTAATGGAAACATCTGGGAAATGTTCTTACAACCTAAAACTGTAGGAGGGCCACATCACCAAAGACACTGAGGTCCTGCAGACGTGCAGATTCCTAAAATATTTTCTTTGACCCCCTCAACTGTTACATCCTTTCCAAACAAACCTGTGTTCAACATCTGTTCCACTCTCTCTCCCCTCTCATGTTCTCTCTCGCCCTCCACAGAGTGGAGTTTTCTTTACAGCAGGGCCTGTATGCAGGTGAGTGCTGTGACGTGTCCAAGTTAGGTTTCATCTGTGTGAGTTGACACGCTTGCCTAACCCAGATCCAGCCTCCCTAAATACTATTAACTATCCCTTACTGCACTCACTGCTAACCAATACTGCTGCCTGGACCCTCTCTGGACAAATCTAAATAAACCAGTCCCACTGTTTTAATGTGCCTACACTTATTTCTGCTAACATCAAGAATGTATGTTCATGAAGTTTAACCACGTTTGTAATTTAAGAATCAAATGGGTCATTCTACAAAAAAAGGTGTTGTTTAAATTAACATAATTGTCAAAATATTTTAGAATACATTTAAGATATCACAATGCACTGTATTCATTTAAAAACACAATTTGCCCAAAAAAGCATTATAAAAATGTACGTAACTGCAGAAAGCACTCGTTTTATAGAATGACCAGCATAACAATAAAATACTGCTTTCCCTCAAGCCAATGAACGCAGTGTTGAGACTTAACATGCTGTAGAAAACCTGGCTTGCTTGCAGTCCTTTAAACTCGCTTGAATGTTTTCAGTGTTTTAATAAACTGTGGTTGATAGAAACTACTGACTCCAGCACGTGTTCTGTCTTCAGCGCCTCCTCCAGAGGTTCGTAAGAAAACCATCATCATCCAGCAGGAGTTAGTGGACGGCGAGGTGGTTTCTCAGAGCGAACACGAGCCGAACGCTTCTCATTTCAACAACCAGACTTATGGAGAGGAAGAGGAGTTTGTGGAGGAAGATGAGGGGGCATCTGCTGGGGAAAAGGGGGATGAAACTTCATATGACGCCACGGAGCAAAGCGAGTGACTTTCCACGAGCACGCACCCTCACGAGCACGCGCTTCTTAGTCATAATGTCGCGGCTTGTGACGTCTGAATCTTTAACTTTATTTCTTGCTCTGTTTTTATGCTCTGTGGAGACTGTAACACACGTGTTCCTCTCCTGTGCCACAATAAAGCAAATGAGTCTCATTTTTTCCGTAGTTATATTTTTTTAACATACAATTGTGAAATCCCAGCTAACAAAAAAAAAGTTTCCATTAAGTAACAAAACAGTTCAATTGTTATTTTGAATGTTCTATGAATGTTCAAAACGTCCCGTTTTTAGACGTTTATTATATTATTATTATATTATTAAGTATGTCCATTAATGCTTTTAATTATGTAACGTTTTTAAAACTAACAACTTAATAAAGTTTTTGATATATGTTTAAGAACGTTAGCCAACGTTCTGTTAGCTGGGATACAAGCGAATATTATGGGCAAGTATGGTCTTCTTTAATAAACCAGCAATAAGCCACTGAAAGTCATAGTTTGCGTAGAGTGGCCAAAACACATTAACTGAGGTTAAATAACTGTATTCTGTGGCAGACATTTTGAATAATTAACTTCATAATTAATATAAATAAACTATTTACTTGCCACGTTAAGTCCATCAGAGTATCAGTAGGCGATCTCAACGTACGTCCAATTATGTTTAGTGAATTACGATTATACGCTTCTAGCGCAGCACTTACTGTTTACAGTTGCCAATACAGCAACAACATATTAACATTGAATATTCCACCAACCAAACAGGATTCTGATTCATTTTTATACATTTCCTTTTTCGTTTGTAAAACAGCTTTTATTTTGTAAGACAAAGAAAAACAGAGTGTCTCTAGAGGTCCGGTTTATTTCATGTTGTCATATAATATTGATGCATTTGGCGAAACACAGAAGGCAAAAGAGGAAGAGGAAAATACTGCATGACTAATGTCAATAAAACGCTGGCAGACAACAGAGTCCTACGCAATAAAACACAAGAGCGTATCAAAAATTGTTTATCCAACAAATGTTTATGCTATAAATGCCAAGCGAGGAATTTCTTTTGTCCCCCTGTTGAGGTGCAAATTGCAGGTGGATGGTGGACATCACTGGCCAGAGGTGTATAAAAAGCCTGCGGATGTTCCACTGTCTCAGTGAGGTCTTGTGAGAACATGTGGTCTGACCGTGTGGTCACATCCTTAACGCGAGAAGGTTTTCCCCCTGAACAGATCATGTGAGAGTTAGTTTCATATTCTCAGCTGAAAACAACGCAACGTGTTAAAAATAAAGTCTTAATACTCCCAAGAACTTTTCCCTCCATACTGGAAAAATAATGTAACGCAAGTGCACATGTGAGCCATAAGGTTTGGACCACAACAGGCGGTGTAATTAGAAAAAACAAAAACGATCTTGACAAATAGCTACTGATTCAAGTATCTGCTACCGAAGATATTCGGTCTGAACAAGCTCAAACACAACCAGTCTGTGTATGCTTGAGATGTACGTGGTAATCTACTGATACAATCAGATTAGAGATACAGGAGGGGGTGAAACATCTCAGTGTCTTAACATATATCTGAGAAATCAACCATCAACTTCTTCTTGTGCTTGCATGTAAACCCACATATAATTCATAAAAAGTCAAAGGTTGTGCACTTACGAAATAGTTTTCATCTCTTTTTTCTCAGCATCTGGCCGAGCTCGGTTCAGTACCTTGAGGAAGTCAGAGGTTTTGGCCCTCATGCGAGTGTGGATGTAGGCCTAACACAAGACAAAACTCCCAAGAATTAGTGTGGAAAGCATTTCCAAAGCATTACACATTAACTCAGCGGTCCTCCTACACAGCCAACAAAAACCCACATCAAGTTTGTTTTAATCTGACCTACAAAGGAACAAATGAATGAATAATACGTATGCAAACTAAAACCCACGTTACAAAGTTTCATATGAACTCTCAGGCCTCAGAGGGGCCCTTTTAAATACAGTCAAGAGTCAATCAACTGTTGAAGTCGGTGTGAACCAGGAGTTCGACTTCAGCGTTCTGATGTAATTCAAAGTGAAATGAAAAAGGAGGGCGTGGCTTGTTGTTTTCTACTGGGAATTGATTGGCTCTAGAAAAGTAGGCAATTCAAAGCTCGCAGCAGACTACCATTTGAGGGGAGTGGTTAATGACTCTGGCTCCACCCAAGCCATCAGACTGACATCATCAGAGAATGTCTGCCATTCCGAAAGGGAAGTATATTGTCAGATTTTGATTCAAGATTACATTATTTATTTTTAAATAATGATGTGCATGGATAAATCATTTATAATAAACACTGCAGTATTCTATACAAAAAAGAATGCTTTATTTTGATTTCATGGTCATTTTAAACGTTATAAAGTTATGCAAGAAGACGGTCTTACCTTGGAGCACTTAATGTGGTAGTGCAGATAATCCCGGAAGGTGTGGATGAGGTTGATGGTGTTGTCTCTGGTGTTGGCGTTGGTGTGTCGTGGGAACAGCACTGAAGCAAAAACAGTTCAAAGCTTCTTAATGCGCTGCATTTTCTTTTGTTGATGTGAAGTATGTAACATGAGGTTTAAATACAGTTACTGCATTTCTTACTGCAGGGTAACACGGTAAACGAACACACAAAAAGCAGAACTGCATAAGAAAAGCAAGCGTTGACTTCAGATACTTCCTAACTGCTGAAATAGTAAAGCAGTGAAGCGCTGGTAAATACAGCTGGCTTTGATAAAAGGGTGTGCCAGTCTTTTCCCCCCATTAAAACGCCTGTAAAATGACTGTAAAGAGAAGCTGGTGTTTGCTCTGGTGAACAGAACTCAAACACAGAGCACCTGTTACAGGTAAGCACAATCTCTTTGTTCCGGATTATGTCACTGGATGGCAGAAACCCAAATGAACACGGAAGAGAAAAAAAACGGACAAAAGTCCTTTCTTCACTATTCAAAAAACAACTGTGTTTAAAACTCAGCTTTCAGCTTCTGCATTCTTCTCTTGTGGTTAGGAGGAAGGGATTTGGTTGAAAATTCATTTCCTTCTGTTGTTCCAGGATCAACAAAAGGTGCTGACCCATGCCTTACTCAGAAAAATCAGGATGTACTAAAGCACACATTGGACCTCCAACTTTGGACTGTTCACACACAAGTCAAGTGGTACAAACCAAAAGTGATGTAGCCGATATTGTCCCCCACCGCAGCATCGGTGTCCTTCAGCTCCAGTGGAGGCTCTCTGTGGCTGAAGAGCACCTGAGGAGCCGTGTGGCTGGCCCTCCTCCCCTCCTTAAACTCCTGAACACACAGAGAACCAACGTCAAGACAGGAGAAAACCCTTCAAATTTTAGTTGATCTCCTTTTTCATAAGAGCTTCAAATGTGGCTCATTCATTTTTGAACTGGAACTGTTTTACCAAAGTTAGACTGTTTCTGCGTCTCTTGTTTTTAACTTCAGTGCAACAAAATGTTTTTGCAGTGATTTCAAACTGATGTGTTTTTAATAATCCTATCTTTTAATTAAGTTCCAAATAATAAGAAAAAAACAAATCAAATGATTTTTGTATCTTTCATTTGTAAAGCATATCCTGGATGTTCCAGAAACAAGACTTCTTTTTTATACAGAATCTACTTTTCTACCAAAAAATAACGATCTGCACCACTGAATAATAAGATTAATAAGATAATAATAAGATTTAGATCTATAATATATAAAACAATTCATAGCGTTAAAATGTTTTGTTTATACCACCCACTTCAACTTGGGGTCTATACGAGAGTATTGTTAGATGAGTGCTTCAATTGTTGAGTGACGTCCAGCTCCAAACGTAAGTGTAAATGGCAGATCACAACACAACTGACTGACATTCAAATGACTCAACATTGACATTTAAACCAGAAACCATGAGACAAAACAGCTGAACAGTGTTTTAAACGTTAAACATACAGAGCTGGTACAGAAGAAAGCAAAACAGAGGAAAACAAGCTGGTTTATCAGCCTTAATAACCACAGAAAAATCAAACCTGCATAAACACTTTCCCGATGATGACATCATCGTCGTCCTTGAACACTGTGCTGAACACAACAGTTACTCTGTCTTTCTTAGCCTCAATATACCTGTAACCAATCAGAGACCGACAAGACAACTAGTTAGTTGTGCAAACTTTAAACTAGGTGCAAGACTGAAGGATAAAATCTGAACCAATCAGAGCCCTTCATTATAAATACACTTACATAGACTCATCATCTCTGTAATGAACCACAGCCCTCCTCTCTCCATCACGACCTTCCTCCTGGAACTTAAAATACTTCTCAAAGACGGAGGCGAAGCAGTTCCTCTTCAGAATGCCTGCCTGGTGGATCACCTCCTCTTTGTTGGGTGGAAGGGTCTCCAGGTCAAAGAGCAGAGAAATATTGTAGCCTTTAGTGGCAAAAACAATCGATGAGAAGCAAATTCATACAGTGAATGAAAAGAACAGTAATGAAAATGGCAGCAGGTTGGCCTACCGTCTTCTGGTGACACAAGGAAATTGCCATAAACACGCTTTAGCAACTGGAAACAAAAATAAACAGACAATTTAAAATTGAGGGCCAAAACATTTTACACAAGAGCACAATAACTATTTAAACATTACTACAACCAGTTAACAATGAGAAGTTGACGGCTTGCATGTCCATGAACTTTTTTTCCCCTGACAACTGCCCAAGCATGAAATGACAGGTACTGGCTTGTTCCTGGGATTTGTAAAATGCTTTGAGCATCATGTATTTTGTCTGCTGTCGCCTGTATTAGATTGTGTGACAGTATAGACAGGATTCATCAAATGAAACAGCTCTGTGAGAGATGAAGTGATTAGAAGTCATTTTTGTCACTGTGTCTTTGTGCATGACATGAGGGGACAGGAAGTTGGGGGGACATTTCTGATTTGCATTGCTAATTCATGTGATTTGCATCAGTAATCAGCTGAACTGCTGGATGGGGTCGGGACATCTTTTGAATATTAATTTGCATTGTCGGGAAGGTCACCACGCCAACGCTCATGAAAAGCCTCTCCTAAACTCACATTTAATAACTCGTGGTGTTTAAAATATACATGTTAAAACATACATGCTTTAAAGTTTACAGCGTTCATTCACTCATGTTTCACGCAGCTGTTCCTTTTATAAACATTAATGATGCATTATTATTAATTAAGCAGTGTTATTCTCCTGTCATAGTTTTGTCAACAGTAAATCTTTTCATTATCATCATGATGCACATTCTCCGCCCCGAGTACTCACTTCTGAGACCTATCAATTAATCGAAATGACAAACTGACTAAATAAATCCTGGAGCCTGTTGAACAGTTCGGTCTGTTCTGACTGAAGCACTGTGCTCAGGTAGAGCTGAATGATAAAGAGAACTCTCTCTCCATCTCTATCTACACATATCTTCTCTATAATGTTTTAAAAGATTTTAGTTGAACAGCTGTTTATAACCAAATGATCCACAGAAATAAATCACACTTAATCGCACAGTCACAGTCCTGAAGTCCAGGTCTGTGATGAGAATTCGTGTGACAGCTGATCACTGAATTACTTCAACACTGCTTTGGTTCTTTTTTTGGAACATGTGACTTCCTTCATCCACAACAAGACAGAGGAACTTCCTGTTTCACACTGAAACCACAGAGGCCGTTTAATGCCGTACATGGTGTTTAGCTACACTCACCCTGGACTGAATCATTACAATCACAGGACAGAACAGTGTGATGCAGCGTGTAAGCAGTGTTACGCAAAAGAACTATGTGAAATTAAGCAGTTTTTCTGTAATACATCATAATTATCCCAGGAAAAATGAAATGAAGTTTTCATAACCGGAAACTTTGCGAGTGTTTCACAGAGGCATACCTCATCAGCACCATGTTCCTGGAGCTCCTTGAAGAACTTGAGGGAGATGCTGATCATTACTTTTGTTTTGTCCCCATTAGGGTTGGAGATGTGGTAAAGCACACCATCAAAATCTGAACAACAACACCAACAGGCTCCGTGTCAATCAGCATTACATTCTATATCAGCATAACTATTCATCACTTCCTCTAGCAAGACTAGAAAAGTATGTCAAAGTAATAATAAAAACATATTATTTAATCCTTGTCTTACAAACCAACTGTTATAACAGAAATAATAAAAGAAGACAAAAAAACAGACATCCACTGCTGGAGTCATTTATATTTTAAACTTACCTGCAAAAGTAACATCTACTGCTTCAGGTTTGGTCCTGAAAAACAATTTGTTATTAATATCACAAAACAGTGTGTGTGATTTCTGTGCTGTAAGTATTCTTATACCTTCTGACAGCTTTATGTGAACAGACTGTTTTAGTTATTGTTGTGCACGACTGCAGAAAACTTGTGCCAGGTTAATCTTTTTACCTCCCTTCTGGAAGTTCACATGGTCACAAAAAATAAGTAAAAGACATAGAAAGACTCTCATTTCTCCTTTTGTATTCCAAGAAACAAAAGATGTTTCTCATTTTGGACAAACTGTTTCTTTCAATGCAATGATGTGCAATTTAATTAAAGCACGACATCTACAAAGTAAACAACAAAGTCAAAGTCAACTTTATTGGGCAAGCTATTTTTTTGTGTTAATGCCTTGATGTTAAAATAATTCACATGAGACTTTATAAAAGATTCCTTTATTGCTGTTATATCACGCATAGACTTTAAAGGTTCACAATTTGCATGTGCTTGTGCTGGTCTTGCAGCAACATGCACGGTTCTGATTACCATAAATACACGATCAGGAAGTGTCTTAAGTCTTCCCTACAGAACTCATGATTTCTTGAGATCAGGTCAGACAATAGCGACTGGTCCAATAGTCAGAATTCTTTTATATCAATGTCATTAACAGACTGATCAACTGACAGATTGATCCCAACATAACAGCGTTCCATGTAACGTGTACAGATAGACACACCCCGTCTGGATGCCATCATACGGTCATGGGCATTCAGTAATAATGACAGAACAAAAGCAATCAAGCACGAATGCATGTATTTCGCGTGATTTTATCCACGAGAAACTATATGTCTCTTTTAAAAGCAGGCATGCATTAGATGATTTATGTTTAATATGAGCTCCGACTCAGACAGGAAGACGGTTTTCTTACCCGTTGCTCGCGCTGTCGAATTTAAGGGATAGAGTTTCCTCAATGATGCGATTGTTGATTTCCAATAAAATCATGATGACCTGAAATAATGTATAATGCCAATATAGATTTTAAAAATACAAAATTAAAGACTAGTTTTCTACAATTCTACTGGCCCTTTCGGTTTTCCGGCTCTAAGACTTCCGCCTGCTTCCGCATTCAATCGTAAGACCCGCGGGCTGTTCGTGTCAGTGCCTGTCCCTTTGTAGTAGTCATTTAAACACAAACACTTTATTTCCCAGCTTACACATTGGATTCATACTGATGAATTTTAGACTTTCATTTAAGACTTTCATTATTTTTTGTAGTCAAAGATTCATCTTCTACACCTTTTGATCAGTGAATTTCCATGAGTGTGTACCGAATACTTCGCCCAGTGCGTAGTTGCCCTATATATCGCCAAATAATAATAACAATAATAATAAAGTGAAACAGTAGCAATTATTCCATGATAAAAGTTTTAAGAGCCACTATGATACAGTTTCGATTTGGTGAATTTCAGCTTCAATTTTGTGTAAAACTATTACGTTTAGGCAGTATAATACAGCTTGCATATTAAAATTAAATACAAACATGATACAAAATACTGTGCAGTACCTTTAATGAAGGTAAAATCAGAATTTGCTGATCTGAATGTGAAGGTAAATAACATTCAAAGCACAGAACTCATAATGCAGACTTCAAATATAGTGCACATCAAATAAGTCAATGAACTATGTTTATAGTGATTGTTTATCCTTTATGAAGCTTGAGCTGTACTTTTAACATGACTGGAATCTTGTTCATCTTCATGCATTTGATTTCACGAGTGACATCAAACAGGAAACCTTTATTTTTTGGCACCAAGAGGCAGGAAAATGCATTCGGGTTATGATGAAACTAATTATAGAAACATTTTGACCCATTTCATTTTTCTACGACAGTGGAAAACAGCTGCTATTTACACACACTGTAAACAGAGGGAACACACTTTTCCATGCTGTCTATGAATGTGTTAGTAGATGTTATCTGTGTACTTTATCTGTGTTTGTTGAGTGGAATAGGGGTGGAAGATCTCCTTATTCACCGCTTTGTGACTTACAGCTTAAAAATACACTTTGATTGCTCTTGAGCATTTCAGCAATTCTGTCACAAAGACAAATATATGCTGAAATAACATATTTTCTATTATCTCTTAGGAATAATTAAAAATAGAAACACGCAAAACTGTAAAGAGCTATAAAACCATGTGGATGACATAGCTCAGATAATTTGGTCTTGAGTTGTATAAAAGAATGTTGTTTATATTGAAATCTAATTACTTATGATTGTTGACTTTGTGGCAAATCAGAGTTTGAGACAGTTAAGATTTCATCTGAAACTGCAGGAAATATGAGTACAGAGATTACTGGGTTCCGTTCTTACTATGGGAAAAAATGAAGAAATATTAAGATATGAGATTAGGGAGGTCTAATATGTGACTTTTGGTTCCCGTGGGTTTCATTACATATTTCACTATTTGTTTTTCTGTGTTCTGTGTTTACTGCGCTTTCATATCAATGTTGAACTAAAGATTTGTGTGCAGTTATATAATACTGATAATGATAATCTCATATTACATTCCTTACCATCATATCTGTCAAACGAGACGTGCCTCATCCCGCCCTGAACAACAGGAAGTGGGTGGTTTTTTTGGGAAAAAGGGGCAAGATACAGTAACATTCTTTAGATTTAACAAGGGTGATTCATCAACTGTACATCTACATTCATGTAGGTGGAATAGTGAGAATTTGCTTAAAAAAAATTAAAAAATGTTTTGTTTAAAGTTGTTTAAAAAACACTATTTAGGTATATTACACACACATATTTAACTATATTTAAATAGGGCTGACTAGCATATGTAGCTATTAAAATATATGCTAAGTAATGATGATGCGGGACCAGCTAACTCTACATTACTAAATGTAGAACTAAATTACTAAACTCCCATACTAAACTTTCCAGAACTGCAAAATGTTCAAAACATATTAACAAATACAATAATTCTAAAGTTGTGTTTGTAAAAGTGTCTCAGTTGTTATTTTTCCTACATTTATCAATAGCTTTAAAATTACCTCATGTGACTAAGAAGCAATGTTTCCGAGAGTTTAAGGAGACAGAGTTGCTCAATTTTCCTGTGGTTTTATGATTTTGGCGACTCATGATGTCATCTCTTCACATGTCATGAGTCTTTTCTCTGATGGTGAAAATCACTTCCATAAAACATTGAATCTTTGATTACAAACATAATTAAGATAGATAGATAGATAGATAGATAGATAGATAGAACGGACAAACAGACAGTTTCTATAATCTCTAATCCAAATCACATTCAAGCTTTTTAAAAATAACTGATTTTAAAGTAAAGAGTATTTATTTACATAAATAATATTCCTATTTAAATGTGCTTATAAATTGTCATTAATAATAATAATTGCATACGTTTGTGTATCATATGTCATTAATACATCATACACACTGTTTCACAAGTGGCACATATGATTCTTGGTTTCGCTTTTAGTGTTTTGATCATGTGTGTCCTGCATCCCACACGAGATGTTCATCTTGTGACCATCAGAATGTGAGAGTTCCCCAGCAAACATCTGTCACCTTCTGTTTTTTTCTCTGGCTGCATATAAAGGCAACATCACACAGCATCTTTAACTTCTGCATCCTCCACAGACGTTAGAGTCATGAATACCAACATCAGCGTGTCTTCTGTAGAAGAGAAAACACAACTATACAGCAGATGTGTCCAGACAACATTTTGAGACTTCAATAGGAAAACCAGAACGCTGTGGTTGGGATGGGGCTTGTGGAGTGACCGTTAGAATTAAGCAAACAGGATATATCAACATCTCTCCAAAGAACCTTCAGTCCACAACTCAGACATCTGTGGATTCTTATATGTGGCATTAACTAAACAAAGACTGCAATGACCGGTAAGTCCAAATCTTCAATCATTCATAGTTCAGTTCATTTTTATATATGTGTATTTTTATATATGTGTATTTAATGTATGTGTTTTTTTATATATGTGTATTTATTGTGTTTTTTTATTCATATGTATTCTCGATCTGATTCTAAATTCTGACTGCATAAGCCACATTTATCCCTTATGAACTATATTAAGTGGCAGAAGGATTATTTTATCTTCAAGAAAATGTAGGATAACATTTGGTTTGGTTGGTTACCAACATACTAAATCTACCTTTTGTGTTTCTCAGAAGCAAAAAAAAGTCATATTAGGTCCCCTTAAAACACTGAAAAGCACTGTTTCTGTATAAAACTGTATTAAATGTGTTGTTTTCCATCCTCTCACAGATCCAAACGCCTCCCATCACATAAACCTCAGTGATTTCTACAGGGAGGTATTTAACGACAGTGATCTTCACAACCTCACAGACTTTGTTTTGGATAAGAACACACTTCTGTGTTCTCCCGTCGCCAGAGCTGATGCGGTCAACATCGCTTTCTGTGTCATCTATGTGTTCATCTTTCTGTTGGCTGTGCCCGGGAATCTGATCGTGGGCTGCGTGATTGGCTCAAACAGGCGATCTCTCTCCTCATCGGATGTCTACTTATTCAACCTGATGCTTGCCGACACTTTACTGGCCCTGATCTTGCCCTTTTCGGCGGTATCCGTGGTGCGCGGATGGGTGTTTGGCGATGTGGCATGCAAACTTGTTTCCCTGGTGAAGGAAATCAACTTTTACACCAGCATCCTGTTTTTGGTGTGCATCAGCGTGGACCGCTATATGGTCATCGTACGCGCCATGGAAGCGCAGAAGTCGCAGCGGAGACTGTGCAGCTGCGTGGCGTGCGTTTTGGTTTGGATTGTGGGTGGCGTGCTTTCCCTGCCTTCACTTTACAATGAGGCTTTTAGTTCCGCAACGGGCAAACAGACCGTATGTGCGGAACGCTTTACAGTGGACAGTGCCGATGAGTGGCGGCTGGCCACGCGCGTCATGAGGCACCTGCTCGGCTTTCTGCTTCCTCTGGTGATCATGTTGACCTGCTACTGCGTGACCGTGGCGCGGCTTTTGCGCACGCGGGGGTACCAGAAGCAGAGAGCCATGAAGGTGATCGTGGCCGTGGTGGCGGCCTTTGTTTTGTGCTGGACGCCGTTTCACGTTACCACGATGGTTGACACGCTTCTGAGGGCCAAGGTGTTCCACTACAGCTGTTCCATGCGGAGCTCCGTGGACGTGGCCATGTTTGTCACGCAAAACCTAGGACTCGTGCACTGCTGCGTGAACCCGGTGCTGTACGCCTTCGTGGGAGAGAAGTTCAGGAGACGGTTCGTGCAGTTTCTTCAGAGGAGAGGAGTTCTGGGTCGCTTTACCATCTCCAGACCTAGCAGGCCTTCTTCTCTGCCCGCAGAAGTCACGTCAAGTTTCCTGTGAGCTACAGCCATTGACACCAGTGTATGTAATAAACTGATACTACACAGGCAATGAATTGCCGTGGTGTCTTGGCTCCCTCTTCCGGCCAGAAATAGCACAGCACCTTCTAGGATACAGTGAGAAGAACAAATTGCTCGGTCTGCTGCTAAACACAAACGTTCTAATTATTCATTCTTGCTCAGTGAAGCAGTAAGAGATCTGAGCAAAACCCTAAATCTCAGGTGTTAAACTTTGGCATTTACTCACCAGGAACCATCTGTGATGTACCTGGTCTGATCATTGCCAGTAGGCAGGTATTGCAGGGGACATTTATAAATTGTAAGCTATGTGGTTTTTTATAAGAATATGTTGTAGATTATTTGTTAATGTACTTTAAAGATCTTTCATTATTTTTGGAAAACTAAATTGGAGATGTCTCATAAAATACCATTTTATACCTTTTAGGGTACAGAGGTTACTGTAATTTAGTTACTGTTTTTTTAGTCTAAGATGCAATGGCACCGAAACTTGCATGTACAGTATAACGGATTGATGTATTGTGTGATTTTTCAGCCTAATTTGTAAGATATCAAATAAACATGCTACGAACAATCACGTTTTTTCTCCGTATAGATTTATTTATCAGCTGTGTTGTAAACTGTCTACATACACATACAACCCAAAATGTTAAATAGAAATTAAATTAATCAGAAAACGGGTGCAAAAATCCAAACCAGCGTTTTAACCAAAGCGACACTTGTTTGACTCTCACAGCGATTTATAAGATAATTCAGATTTAAATGGAGGCCTCAGCAACACGTTTCTTGTTGTTTCTCTTGTGAAACTGATTGTATCTCGTCTGCCACTCACTGTCTTCAGATTTTTGATTAATCATACAGGAAGGAAAAGAGGTGAGGCAGAAATGATCAGTTATTTAGACACTTAATTTTCTCAGAAACCTGTCAGCAAATCACCTGAAGTCCAGATCGAATCACAGTAGACCAGAAGGTGAGAGAGAGAGAACCAAGAATTTATACGTCGCCTGTTTGTTTAGCTTACAAGAACGTTGAAGATCAATGAGGTATGTTGTGACTTTGACAATGTTAGGATTATCTGAATGATATGAATATTTGAATACGTTTATGTACATGTTTAATGATTATGTTTAATACTTTTAGTTTTTAAATATAAGCGTAAAGTCTGGACACGTCTGCACATTCTGTTATTACTGTTTTTCACTTTTTAGAATAACAGCAGTGTAACACAAACATCAGTATTAGAACAAAACTTTTATGAATTTTACCTTCTGTTGCCGAATACTTTAAATCGAAAAATTAAAAACATGAGAAACATACAGTGTGTCAGTTTTCTGACTGGTGCATAATCCGAGTTACATTAACTTATATGTATGTGCGTATAAATGATTATAAAATGCATAATTGTGTATTTACATAAACCTTTATTTATTTGATTGACAGGCAGTCTAACTCGTTCAACATGGATGTTACTACGCCTGATTACTATACATTTTTTCAGCCGTGCCCCAATAGCTTGCAGTATCTGAACAGCACAGTTTTGATACTAGTCTACATCATAGTCTTCTGTCTCAGCTTGATGGGCAACAGCGTGGTGATCCTCGTAGTTTATTTCATGGGAAACCACAGGGCGTCCACTGACGTTTATCTGATGCACCTGGCGGTTGCCGACCTGCTTTTTTCTTTGACGCTCCCATTCTGGGGCGTTTACCTCCACGCTGGCCATTGGGCGTTTGGCACTGTTATGTGTAAAGTGATATCCGGTGTGCAAGAAGCCATGTTTTACAGCTGCGTCTTTCTTCTGGCGTGCATCAGCATCGATCGCTACCTGGCCATCGTTAAAGCGACCCAGTTTCTCTACAGACAGCGCCACCTGGTGGGAGCGGTGTGCGCAGTGATCTGGTCATGTGCCATTCTCCTGTCATTGCCCATTATGGTGCATCGCGAGGCCTTTGTCCCAGAGGGAACGGAGGAGATTTACTGTTATGAGAATATGACCGCTGAAAGCATGGATGACTGGAGGGTGGGCTTGCGGATTCTTCGCCACACGGCTGGTTTCTTTCTGCCCCTGGCTGTGATGGTTTACTGTTATGGTTTCACCATGTACACGCTCTGTCACTCAAGAAACAGCCAAAAGCAGAAAGCCATGCGGGTCATCTTGTGCGTCGTTCTGGCGTTTGTCATCTGCTGGCTGCCCAAAAACATTGCGGAACTCATTGACATCCTGATGCGAGGCAACTGGATCACGGAAGATTGCGAGCTGAGAGACAGTGTAGAGGTGGCGCTGTACATCACGGAGGCTTTGGCTTTCAGCCACTGCGCCATCAACCCCATTCTGTATGCTTTCATTGGGAAGAAGTTCCGCAACCAGCTCCTAATGTCCCTCTTCAGGAAGGGCCTGCTGGGGAGGGAAACACTGTTGAGACACAGAGTTGGGTCTATCTACAGTTCAGCAAGCTCAAGGCAAACATCAGTTATAGAGAAATGAAGCTGAAGATCTTACCAAGCCTTTGTTTTAGTGTCGGGCCGGGTTCAAGTTTCCCGCGTGCCTGAGATGCACACAGCACATTTAGTAAATCTGAATCCAGATGATTAAGCAGTCTAGCCAGCCAACAGGAAAAACATTGGAGAACATTGTCAAAACGTTTTTTGCAGTAACATCAGTGTAATATTTTTTCAAATCATTAAAGAATTAAAACATTTTAAGGGCAACCTTCTTATAACCAAGCCAAAAAATGTTTCTAAAACTTTCAAAATAACACATTTAACATTTTTTCACTTAATAGAAACATTACAGAAACATTCTTATATCTTAAAATTATAAGCTGATTAGATACAATTAGATACATGTAGCTTAATGTTAACGTGGTGTTTTGTTTTGTGTAATTTAGACTTCGACTCTGAAGAACACCATATATACCGTATATAACACCATATATATACAATATATAACACACTATATTCCATATATAACACCATATACGACCATATAATTCACCACAGTAGTTCATATGTTTTGTGCTCTGTATTAGTCAAATGATATTTTGTGTGAGGGAACAAGTGAAATTTAAAAACTCATTTTGCTGTTTGCATAATGCCTGCGTTTGGTCACAAATCATTTTTAAACATTTGCAGCTTATTAGAGTAAGGTGTGTATTTAAGCATATATTGGGGACAAATTTGTACCTAAAAGTAAGCAAAACCAAACAAAATCTGAGACAAATTCTCTCATGATAACAATCTCTGAAGGTGTTGTTTTGGTATCATCTTCTTTCATTTCATTATCTCAAAAAATTATCTATAAAAAAATAAAAAAATAAAAAAACGATTCTTATTATTTTTACATTTCTCATTAAAGTTTTTGTCACTATACACAGTTTATTTTTGTTAATTGCATACGTTGGTTTGAAATTACTGTATATTTTTGCATTTTCACACAAGTGTATACAATAAACAAGACTTGTTGCATATATGCATTGTGTACGCTGAGAAATGTGTCTGTCTTGTCATGCAATAACACAATTTCACCAATCCTCCGACAAAGAGAAGTGAAGCAACCTGTTTCCTTCCTACTTTTCTCAACACAGCCCTAAACACATCACAACAGTTTGAACACATGAACAGATACACTCTTAATGCAAACAGTCGACTCATTCAATTCCTCAAACACTTTCTGTTCACCAGGTGTGTAATCATGCATTTAACATTCAACACCTTTTAATAAAGACCGTGTTTACACGCTACTATCACCTCAGTAGAACTATTCTTACAACTATTATATAAACTATTATATATATAACAATTATATATTATTTATTATATAAACAGCTAAACTGGTTGCTATGCCACGGTTATCATTTATCTTAAAAAATGAACAGTGGTATCGCTCAGACTTACTTTTTACAAAAGAAACAGGATGTGGTATGTCTTTGCTCTCTGTTTTTCACTGTATAAAAAGATAGTTAGATAACTGGCTGAGAGGTTGATTATTGTTTAATGTGTCATACTTATTTGGGGTGGTTATAAGTGTGACTTTAAAAGATTATGATTATTGATAGAAGTTTGTCTGAGTCATTCCTGTAACTTATTAAAATATGATGTATATGTATATCATATATAAATGTATATCATATATAAATATGATATACATGATGTGGATGTGGTACCATAACCTCAGAAGGGCGGTGCAGTTAGCTGAGCGGATGACAGGGCTGCTTTCCCCTCCCTGCATGATTCTTTGCAGCAACAGAGCTGTTAAAACTGTTCAACAGGCAACTGGTTAAATAGGACATCCGACATGCTGGCTAAGACTGAAACGCTCCAGAGCAGCCTCCTCTCCTTAACATGGACATCTGTTTCACTTCACCATAAAGCATCAGAGATCCATTAAGTGATATTTAGCTCACAGCATTTTCTACTGTTACTTCCGTGTAACACAATGCAGACTTGTACTGGCCGTATTTGCACACTCACACACACTGTTACCTCAGTTTTTAATGTACATAATCCCTCCTATACAATCCCTTCTAAGGAATTCTGTTTATATCTGTTTCATTCTGTTTACACAGATTCCTATTCTTATTTATTATTATGTCATTTATTATTACCTCTCTTTCTATTATATTATCACTTGCACAGAAAAGCTGCCACACTGTAACACACTGTACATTGTGTCCTGTGTATAACAATGTATGTAAAGAATAAACAAATTAAATTAATTTAATTACTTTAATTAATTAAACTAATAAAATTTCAGTCCAGCTGTGAACACGAAGTTTAAAGTCTTTCTGCAAACATTCCCAGCAAATGAAAGGGACGGTTATGATGAGAAAGAGACATGTAGATTTTAGGATATCATCGAGATCATTAGTAGAGATATTGCCTGTTCCAGAACCAACTGAACTGCCCACATTTTAAGACATCAGGAACAGATGTTTTTTTGTTGATATGTTCTTACACACAAGATCTGCTCATTTATGTATTTGCTTGTTTGTCTGTGATTAACCCTTTAAAACCACCCAAACAGGTGTTTGAAAAGAAATAAAAAGAGTCAAAAGAAATAATTCTACTTCTTGTAAACCTTTATTACAGCCAAATTAGCATGTTCACTACACAAAACAAGCTCACATGTTCTAATGTACATATTCTGTTATATTTTAAATTTATGACAAAAGTATAAATATTGACACCTGAATTTCTATTCATATATTTATATTATACAAAAGTCCACATCCGACACTATTCACATATAACGTGTAAACTTGGATGATCATACCAGTAAATCAAATAAATACTATTATAAATAAAATGATTTCAAAAATACTCAAAACATTTAATGCTGGACATAAACAATAACAAACAATGTAATTCTGAAATATGTAAGTGTGAAACTTTTACAGTACAGCTGTAGATCTAATGATGTGTTTATCCCATGACCTCCCACAGTCCCTGCAGTGTGAATCCATCCTTCAGCTTCTCTATAGCCAGACCCAGTTCCTCAGAGAACACAGCCTCACGGTCATGTTGCTTCAGCAGACAAATAATCATCATAAACGTTCAGCGTGATATTTGATTTTTGTTTAATACAGTTTATAAAAAGTTCTAGTCTTGAAGTTTAAATAGGCTTTATGTAGGCCTGATAAAGCCTATTAAAGACCACTGATAGATTACACTTAGAGGTTTTCAAGAGTTTGGTGGATACAAGGAGAACCTAGATGTGGACATTTTTGGTCTCAGATTTATAATGTTGGAAAATACAGATACATCTACATTTACGTTTATGTAGAAATCCAGTTCAGTTTTATTCAATTCAGTTTAACTAATTCAGTTTATTCAATGCATTTATTCAAACTCTGCCTATATCAACAGAATAATAATTCATACATAGCATTACAAGTCACATTTCTAATATTCAGAAATGAAGTTCATATATATTCAATTTACCTTATTTCCATCTGCAAAGTAAGCCTTGACACAGACAAAAGAACAGTGTTAAACATGTAATGAATCTTCAATTCACTCCATAAACCACAATCACCAGAACATAAAAACACCTTTTAAATCAGAATCTGTGGAACATTGTGTGTCGGGGCTCAAGTGAGCAGCTATTCTGAGACATACACACAGAATTATTTATCTAAATGGGGACATTGCACAGACTTCTAGTTTTATACACAGCTGGTTATAAACACTCTAAACCTGACGGAACACGTTCTGTGTTTGACAGAAGC
>JAZGTI010008272.1:0-19863 GCA_036877585.1 Botia kubotai | reverse complement strand
AAGAAAACCTGTTGGAGGCTGCAAAAGAGTGGAGACTGGGAAGGAGATTCACCTTCCAGCAAGACAATGACCCTAAACATACAGTGTTCATGTGTTAGAATGGCGCAGTCAAAGTCCAGACCTAAATCCCATTGAGAATCAGTGGCAAGATTTAAAAAAAAATTGCTGTTCACAGACACTCCCCATCCAATCTGGCTGGGCTTGAGCTATTTTGCAAAGAATAATGGGCAAAAATTTCAGTTTCTACATGTGCAAAGCTGGTAGACACACCCCAAAAGACTTGCAGCTGTAATTGCAGTGAAAGGTGGCTCTACAAAGTATTGACGCAGGGGGGCTGAATACAAATGCACCCCACACTTTTCAGATTTTTATTTGCTTAAAATTTTGAAAACCATGTATTATTTTCATTTCACTTCACAATTATGTGCTACTTGGTGTTGGTCTATTACATTTCAAGGGATGCATTTCTACTAAAATTTCAAGGGATATGAATACTTTTGCAAGGCACTGTACATGATTTAAAAAGTTAAAATTAATTGGTCCACAGCTGTAATCTGTTCATTATGACTGACTGTGTCTTTCAGGGAGATTTTGGCACACAGAAGGAGGCTGCTTGGGCCATCAGTAACCTGACCATCAGTGGCAGGAAGGATCAGGTTTGTTGTTCAACCTCACACTGAAACCATGTCACACCCACATGCTTCTGTTAATAGTGTCAGTTCAGCTGTATTCATCCCATCCTTTAGGTGGCATACCTGATCCAGCAGCAGGTCATTCCTCCCTTCTGTAATCTGCTGACAGTAAAGGATGCTCAGGTGGTTCAGGTGGTTCTGGATGGGCTCAGCAATATTCTGAAGATGGCCGATGATGAAGCAGAGACCATTGCTAACCTCATAGAGGAGTGCGGAGGTGAATGGAAGCACTCAAACTCATAGACTGAGTACAAATGTGATCATTCTGTAATTAGTGTAGCTCTTTAGATAATGTAACGGAGATTCAATTTGTGTAATTACACTAGACTGGAAACTTAAGGGTTGTGCTTGATTAATAAATTCATCTATTATTACTATTATTTATAATTGTAATACTGCATTTGCTCAGGTTTGGAGAAGATCGAACAACTGCAGAACCACGAGAATGAGGACATCTACAAACTGGCTTATGAAATAATTGATCAGTTTTTCTCATCTGATGATGTAGGTTTGTGCTTATAAAAGTTTGCTGGTTAAGAAGCTCTCACTAACAGCATGTGGTCAGTAGATAATTTTTGGACAGTAATTGTTATACAATATAGTATACATAGTATATTTCATAGCACTTATAGTTTTATACTAGTTGCATTTATGTATTGAAGTGCCTGCAGTTTTGAAATCGGACCTGTTTTCAAATGACTGCAACTCTAAAAACAATCCACATGGGTACAAATTACTTTGTCTCACAGAGGCTACTCCTACTCTATGATACAAATTCCCACATGTCCTCTTAACTTTTGATTTTGATACATGTGGTCTTGTTAATTCTGTTAATTGGTTAAGTGGTTTACTGATATATCAGCCTAGGCAAAATATAATTCGGACAGCACAGTGTTTTATTGATATTTACCTAGCCAATATTTTGTTTGTCAATAGTTTAAATAACAGAAGTAGTTGTGTGTCCCTGCAGCATTTTCTCCGTGAAGTTTAATCCTAACCTGCTTCGTATAATCACCATTCACATGTTGCTTTCAGATCGATGAGGACTCCAGCCTGGTTCCAGAAGCCATTCAAGGAGGAACGTATGGGTTTAATTCCTCTACCAACGTGCCAGCAGAAGGGTTCCAGTTCTAGATGGTGACATGAAATGTGGAGTTTTGTTTGTGATGCAGCACTCTGTTCAAACTTAAAACTGATTCGGAGTGAAAGCGAGAGAGAGTGTGAGGGGAAAAAATTGTTCCGCTGTGCTTTGCTAATGGGATCCACGACTGCATCTAATTCAAGAGAAATTGAGTGGAGTTCCTTTGGCTTGTGAAGGAGACAGTCCAAACGTCTGAGATGGCTGTGAGTGGAAGCGAGTGCGAGTGAGTGGGTGACTTGTACATTTCAAAACCCGACCATCTAAACTGAGCACGCTTGGAGAGCGAACTTCACTAAAACTATCTGGTGTCTTTTCAACAAACCAAATCAAACCAATGGGAATAACAAAGATTGGAACACATTTGTAATTTGAGGCAAGAATAACAGAAAACCTTGCCTAAGAGTTCGCCTAACTAGACGCGTGTGCGTGTGTGAAGGGTCCTTGAACCTGTGCACTTGTTCATCTTCAAACAGAAAATGAACGCTACCAAACGGAACCAGCCTCCCCGCACACTAGTAGGGTCCCGCAGTCCAACGGCACGTCGTTGTGCTGCGTGCGTGAATGGACATAAGGGTGTGTGTGCTTGACTGCCTGGTGAAATGCAGGATTGAATGTAATGACACATCAAGTCAACAACGAAAAATCAAATGTGTGTAGAAGGTGTTAAATCTGGAAATAGGATGAGAAAACATGGATTGAGAGGTTGGCTAAAGGAAGAATCGCCTTCAGTGGAATGACTTGACATCAATGATCTAAAGACGACATCATTTGATTTTCCAGTTTTCTTTTAAATATTATTTGCTATTGCTGACACTCAACTGAACTTTGGGTGTTTGAGCAGAGTTGGATTGAAGATTAGCTGAGTGGGACCTGCATTCGGCCCCAGTGTGTTAATTTCTTGTCTTCGCCTGTTTTGTCTTTTAATTTTTTTTTTAGTAATGTGTAAAATACATATAAAGCATGTTGTGCACTGTTGTACCTTTGCACAGCATACTTTTGGGCAATTGGGTACCTTTGGGCTATTGTACATTTATCATTACTCTACCTTCATTACCCCTGTATTATTTTTCTGTTATTGATAATCTGTAACCCGTTGGTGGCTCTGAATCTGTTGCTTTGAGCATCACATGATCATGCAGGGAGGTGTTACACAGATGGTCATTTTCTGTATAAGATATTTCAGACATTTGCATGTGCTAAACAGCAGCCTAATTCATTTTAGTGAGTTTTAGTTTTGTAAGTGTAAGCCTTTGTTTAAGCGAACCTGCTGTGCTGTTTCACTTTCCCCGCTTCCTTCTAGCCCCTGACCGACAAGCAATTCTATACCATGTTGCTCGTGCGTTCTTGGCGCGTGAAGTGCAAAGACAGCAGATAATTAATTGTGGATAGTCCTGTGTTACAGCATCAAGTTTTGAGTTGAGGCCTCTAGCTGCCCTGCAGACTGTGTGCTGTGCCTTCACCCTCCAGCAGCATGTAAACCTATAGGAACGATTGTGCTGTTTTCCAGTACGGATTTACAGTCCTCTGTTTCTTCATTTAACTGTAGAGCTGCCTTTCTGTTTGCATAATCTCTCAATAGCTGTATTCTCTTATTTACACCTTCCCCCACAGCATTTCTTGTTTGCAAATATGTAGTTTCAAAGAAAAAAAATAGATGGTATACATATCCTGTTGGACATAGATTACAGGCTCTGTAACAGGCTCTGTATTCAAATAAATATTCAAACCTGTCACTTTCCACTTTTCCATGACTGATTTCTGAGCTGAAGTTTGTGTTTACGGTGTCAGAGATCCTTTAGTTGACTTTATTCTGAACAGAAACTGTTTGTCCGCTTAGTTTAATGGTTTTAAGAATGTTAAGTTTACTTACTGCTGTTAGTTTACTTGCCCCCAGGCCATCTGATGTGTTGGTGACTTTTTCAGTAAAGATTTTTAGATGTGATCCTTGGTGATTCATAAAATGCAAGTCAACAGGTGCCATCACTTTGAGAATCAAAAAAGCAGAAACCGGCAACAAAAAAGCAGAAACCTGACTCCTAATATTTTGAGGTCTTATAAAGTGAAATCATGGGTCTGTGGAAGAAACTGAACATTTACAACATTATAACATGCTATCTGATAATTCCATAATTTGATAAGTCTTTTGGTGGAACTATCCCTTCAACCATTTAGAATGACACAGAAATGATAGAATAACTGTAAAGGATTATCAAGAGTACAGTGTTTAAAAGGAAAATGCCGAAATAATCTATTAAAAAATTTACTCAAGAGGTGCTTGATCAGGGCAGTTCAGGCTATTTAGAGATTATATAATTTACAGTTTATATAGTGGTGTTCCAGCAAGCAAAATCTGATGTTTTGCTCCAAGAATTGCTCCAGTGATGATATTGTAAAATTCTTTGACAACCCTATAGAAATATTTGTGTGCTTGGGAGGTGGGATAGTCAGTTATTATTGTTATTGCTGAAGCATTTAGTTCACATGGAAAACAGATGTGTTTGGTTTAACAGTTTTTGTGGGTGAGCATCATGGTGGGAAGTCCAAATAGGATAGACAGGCAGAGATTTTGCACTGGAATATTCAAATTCTTGTTGACATTAAACATCAGAGAATATAAACAGTCTTTACAATCAAATTTACCTATTGATGCATCTTTACTGCCTGTGATTGTGTATAATAGTCAAAGCCTGGAGCCAGTTATGGCAAATTTTGAATTTGTTTGCAAAGTTAATGGCGATATACATGGTTTAGTTGGCGATAAAATAAGGATTTGTTGGTGTCTGGTTAAACACATGCTAAAAGATGCCTTTTGCCCCACTTGTTTCTGTGACCACAGGAGCATTTATTCGCATTTGTTTGTAGTAGTATGTTTATAGCATATTTAAGGTTGCCTCAAGGCTATAATGTTACAAAATATTTTCTCCTACTTTATTAAACGGAAGTGATGTGTTTAGGATATTAAAAAATAGTTTTTCCCCATCACATGAACTGTAACCTTTAAAATGGTGTTTGTAGAAAAGGAAGTCCAGCCTTGCAAATGAAAAAAACAGTCACAAATCTGGAAAGTCGCCACTTTACTACATTTCTGGTTATTTGATAACTGAGTAGTTGTAGCTCGCTGTTGAGTATTTTCATTTCACCCCAATAGGTCACATGCCTTTAAGGTGGATTGTGGAATTGATCAAAGCAGTGCTGGCAAGGCTGTTACAGATATTCTCTGTATTGTGAGAAAAAAAAACTGAAGTCCAGTTGGTGATGCTTCTGTCAGTGCACGACTGAAGTAGATTCAGAGCGCCATGTATCAGTGCGTTGAAGGTAAAACCAGTTTCACAGTCACCACAAGTTGCCTAAATTAATTCTCATAATCTGCACTACTGTAGTATGTTGGGGAATGCAGTGGTTAACTGGGTAGTGCTGTGGTTTCCGGGTTGACCTGGATGCCTTTCTGTGCAGTTTGTGTGTTGTGCATTTCCCGCGCAGTCTAGAGACATGTTGATCAAGTAGAATTGGGGATAACTAGACTGTAGTTGAGTGTGCATTAACTCGTAGTGGATGCCAGTATATACAGTTTACCTGAGACACGTGAGCTCCATTGTTTTAAAGCAGGGGTCACCAACAGTGTGCCCGCGGGCACCAGGTCGCCCCCAAGGACCACATGAGTCCCCGCAAGCCTGTTCTAAAAATAGCACAACTCACTAGTGAGCTGCGTCTAAAATTTAATTTTATTCTGTTGCTATTCTTTTTTTAATCACACTTGCATTTAAATAGATTTAAAAATGACAATATCTTAAAAATATGTTTATTATACATGGTTTAGTTGTTATTTCAGAAGAGTGTATCAAACTGGTAGCCCTTCGTATGACTCAGTACCCATGAAGTAGCTTTTCATTTCAAAAAGGTTGGTGACCCCTGTTTTAAAGTAGCTCTTCTCACAAGCCCAGTATGGATAAGTGGTATAGAAGATTGATGTTATCTGGTTGTATTGGAAACAGTGGGAACATGTTTGGGTGAGCACAAATGATTTTATATTGTTTTCCTGCCATTTGCAAATTGCAAATATTCACTTACATTTCAAAATAAAAAGACCAGTGCAAAGACCAAGAGTAAGATGTGTTGCAATTAATTGAGAAGTCATAGTGTTCTTCATAATTCCAATGGCCAAATCTATAAAACAGGGTACGAGCTAATTCAAAATACACAAACACCGGCAATTGTAGGCATAAGTGAAATCAGTTGATGTGATCTCCACAGTATTTTAAACTTTGAATACGCTGTCAGTGCCTGACTAAACAAAAGGTGTGAACCAGATGCTTTACACCATATATGCCTATAGTTTAATGTACAAAAATAAAGCTACTGCAGAACTATTTACCTTGACAAAAATAGTGTAAAAGAAAAACACTTTGAAAATAACTCAATGGCAAAAGTGTGGCATGGTTTTTAAACAAACCATATTTTTTAAAACTTTTGTAATTTAATTCCATTCAGTTGTATTTATATATAAGCAGCTTTACATATAATAAAGAATAATAATAATAAAACACAACAAATGTCAGACATGTTCGACACTGAATACATGGTATTATTGCAAATAATATGTGTGAGATGTATATGATTAAAACTAATTAGGCATGCAATGTTTATAGTTGGTTTATAAATAAAGGGTTGACTGAACCAATAAAATTACAAAATCATTAAGCAAGATATACATTCCAGCTTACATGGAGATGGCACATAGAAAGATAACATCTTATGAGACGGGTAAAAGGGATTTACAATAGAATACACACAAAACACCAAAGTAAAATGCATCGCAAAATATATACAATAAAATACTTGACAATTGCACAATGGAAAATGAAAGAGAATTAGAGACAAATGTGTAACAAAATAGAGGAGTCATTTGGACTGTAATTATATTACGTTGCTAGAAGCAATATTAACAATTTACAAAATCCTAAGCTAAGTTAGATGTCAGCAGTTAACGGGGCGACAGTGGCAAGGAACCAAAACTCCAATGATGTATAGATGGAGAATAAATCCTTGGGAGAAACCAGTCTCAACCGGGAAGGCCAGTTATCCTCTGGCACGTTAAAGCTGCAATTAGTAACTTTCTTAAATATGGTGAATTGATTATAATGATTTATAATTATTTATTGATATAAAACTGTCAGGTCTGATTATATCTCACATGTCAGGTACTGAGAAATTTTACCAACAGAAATGGGGACAGAAGCATAATGTTACTAATTGCAGCTATAACATCACACTGCTGTGACTAGGCAGGGATAAGACATAATAATAACTAAATAGATATATTTTCTGAAAAAACTGTTAGTGGTGCTTGTCATGGCAAAACTCGCTAACATGATTGCACATGATTGCACCCCAAGTCTCTATGACATTCTTAGGCAGAGCTATAACGTCACAAAATTCAGCCCAATATTAAGTCTATGGAATTTTTTGCCCACTTTTTTAAATGCCTTAAAAACATTACTTATACTGTAAACTTCATAACACACCTCTCCTCAATAAGCCGGTTGATTTGACACCTCATTCATAAGTCTACAACAAACCGTGTGGAATGAGTTATGTGCCAAAGTTTTGTCCAGAAAATGAAGAATAAGTATGCTATAAGTAATACTAATTTTTTGCGTCGCAAGCACCACTAATAACAAAATATAGAAACTAACTAGGCTGGAGGTAGGTATGTAGATAATGGTATGTTTATTAAAGAAGTCTATCAAATCCCAATGATCCGTCTCAGGGGTCATTTCATTCTGTCCCCCACCATCTGGTCTCGATAAAGTTCGGATCCAGCTGACTACAGGACCTTGGGGAAATGAAAGACAGACAGATTTAGTGTGGAGCCAGTACATCTGTAAGTGTCCCCGGTTCTGGTTTACCTAATTAATGCAGCCTAACAATAAAGTAATATATCCACAAAACTATGTGAAGCTACATTAAAGCGGTGGGTCTTTAATCTAGATTTAAAATGACAGAGTGTATCTGCCTCCTGGACGATACTGGGAAGACTGTTCCAAAGTTTGGGCACCAAATATGAAAAGGATCTACTGCCCACTCTTGATTTTGAAATTCTGGGTATTATCAGTTGGTCAGAGTTCTCTTTTAGTCAGTCACGTTCGACGTTACGTCAACTGACTGACGTATGGGGTCTTGCTTGAGATCTGATGGCCATGAGCGTTGTGTCGCATGCCTGGGCAAACAGCATGCTGAGGCAGCGTTCACGGTGGGGGCATGCCCATCTCGTTGCTGCGGTCACGGCTCTCTCTTGTGGTGGGAGGTCGAGCCCCCTCTGTTGCTCCCCACTCTGCTGCCTCGCCTAAATTTAAGACAGCGGAGCTGGTTAGCACTCTGGGAGACCTGAGAGTGACTGTGGAGACTTCTCCATCAGGCCGGTCCCTGCGGTGCTCCCGGTCCTCTTCAGCATTGAGGTCTGAGCAGCCGGGTGGTAGTGCGGCTCCTCGTTATCACTTGGTGCTCCGGATGAGGACAGGATGTCGCTCGCTGCATCAGAGAATGGGCTGCTCTCCTCTGAGCCGGAGGATGACGCTGGACTCCCCCCTTTGGGGCGGGCTGGTTCAGCTGACTCCCGGGCAGCCGCGGCCATTGGGCTGGAGTGGAATCCTCCACCCAGCCCAGAGCGCTCGTGGTTGGATGATGCTACCTGGCGGGACCGACCACATCTCCCGTCCCGAGCCGGTAAGACCACGGCGGCGCTCGCCGTGCGGCGGGTCAGGCAGCCTCCACCCTGCATCCCATGGCCATCCTGCAGGTCCACGAGGGTAGTTCTGAGCCAGGGTTGATGTAAAAACTGTGCACGGCGACCAACCTCACCCTCCAGGCGCCCTTGGCCAGACAATGTCCACCTTGGTGGTCCAGGAACTACACTTGTGGCTAACCCTTGCGGAGATGCAGGATATTTACAAGGCCCATTTTCTTGATGCCCCCATCTCCCTAGGTGGCCTCTTCGGCGACACTGTCGAGGGCTTTGCCCAGCAGTTCTCGGCAGTCCAGTGCCAGACGGAGGCGATTTGGCACATTCTCCCGCGGTGGGATTCTACCTCTGCGCCGCGACTTGCCCCCCCCCGTCTGCCCGTCACCGAGGGCATCCGCCTGCCGGTGTGGGTGTGTTTGCAGGGCGTGGCCCCTCCTCATGCACAAGCCCCCCCGGTATTTGTGGCTCTGCCTCCTCTTAGGCCTGGCCCTGGCGCTGCTTCGGGCATGTCTCTCGCCCCTCTGTTACCACTTGCACGGAGTCTGGGGGCCTTGCTAGAGCTCCCCAGCCCGTCTTGTTGGCTCCTGAGGACGATCAGACTCATCTACGCGATTCAGTTTGCCAGGCGCCCCCCCCAGGATCCGCGGCATCCAGTCCACCTCTGTGGCGGCCAGCGATGCTGCGGTGCTGCAAGCGGAGATTGCGGTCCTCCTGGCGAAGGACGCAATGGAGCCTGTCCCTCCAGCCGAGATGAAGTCTGGGTTTTACAGCCCATACTTCATCGTGCCGAAGAAGGGAGGTGGGCTGCGGCCAATCTTGGACCTGCGTGTCTTGAATCGGTCCCTGCACAAGCTACCGTTTAAGATGCTCACACAGAAACGCATTCTCTCATGCGTTCGTGCCAATGATTGGTTCGCAGCGATCAACCTGAAGGATGCGTACTGCCACGTCTCGATCCTGCGTACGGTCGGGCGTACCAGTACAAGGTCCTCCCCTTTGGGCTGTCCCTGTCGCCCTGCGTCTTTACCAAAGTCGTGGGGGCCGCCCTTGCCCCATTGCGGGAAGTGGGTGTTCGCATCCTCAACTATCTCGACGACTGGCTTATTCTGGCACACTTTTGAGAGCAGTTGTGTGAACACAGGGACCAGGTGCTCCGGCACCTCAGCCACCTGGGGCTTCGCGTCAACTGAGAAAAGAGCAAGCTCTCCCCAACACAGAGCATCTCTTTTCTCAGTGTGGAGCTGGACTCGGTCACTATGAGGGCGCGCCTCTCCAACGAGCGCGTGCAGTCGCTGCTGCGTTGTCTGAACAAGTTCACCACCAAGACGGTGGTCCCACTGAAACTCTTTCAGAGGCTCCTGGGGCATATGGCATCTACGGCTGCGGTCACTCCGCTTTGCCTGATGCATATGAGACCACTGCAGCACTGGCTACACGACCGGGTCCTGAGGTGGGCATGGCGCCGCGGCACATACCGGGTGTGGATCACTCCGACGGGCCACCAAACCTTCAGCCCTTGGTCGGACCTTGCCTTTCTACGGGCCGGGATGCCCTTAGAACAAGTGTCCAGGCATGTTGTTGTGACAACGGATGCCTCCAAGACAGGCTGGGGCACCGTATGCCACGGGCAGGCAGCTTCGGGCTCCTGGACAGGATCTCAGCCCCTGTGGCACATCAGTTGCCTCGAGTTGTTGGCAGTGCTTTTGGCTCTGCACCATTTTTTTCCGTTGCTGCAGGGCAGGCACGTGTTGGTTCGTACGGACAACATGGCGACGGTAGTGTATATCAACCGCCAAGGCGGGATACGCTCACGTCGCATGTCTCAACTCGCCCCCGCCGCCTCCTCCCCTGGAGTCAGCTGCGACTTCGGTCGCTTCGCGCCACTTACATTCTGGGCGAGCTTAACCATGCGGCCGATGCACTCTCACGGCAGCTGTCGGGCCCAGGAGAGTGGTGACTCCATCCCCAGGCGGTCCAGCTGATGTGGAGTCGATTTGGGGAAGCACAGGTGGACCTGTTTGCTTCCCGCGAGTCCTCCCACTGCCCGCTGTTTTATTCCCTGTTCGAGGCACCCCTCGGGAGGGACACGTTGAGGCACAGCTGGCCCCGGGGCCTACGCAAATACGCGTTTCCCCCAGTGAGCCTCCTTGCACAGACCCCGCCTGGACCTGGTTTTCAGACCTGGTGCTCCTTGCGACAGCCCCTCCTTGGAAGATTCCCCTGAGGAAGGATCTTTGGAACCTTCATGTGTGGTTTGTGTAAGGGATTCGGTGACCCTGAATGACCTGCCCCCAGGTGTGGTAGACACTATCACTCAGGCGAGAGATCCTTCCACCAGGCGTGCGTACGCCCTGAAGTGGAGCCTCTTCACTGACTGGTGTTCTTCCCGTGGAGAAGACCCCTACACTTGCCCGATCAGCTCTGTGCTTTCCTTTCTGCAGGAAGGGTTGGAACGGAGGTTGTCCCCTTCCACCCTGAAGGTGTATGTGGCGGCTATATCGGCCCATCACCTGGCAGTAGAAGGGAAGTATTTAGGGAAGCACGAGCTGGTCATCAGGTTCCTACAGGGCGGCCGGAGAGTGAACTCTCCGAGGCCGCCCCTCTTTTCCTCCTGGGATCTTTCCGTAGTCTTCTCTGGGCTGCGGGAAGCACCCTTCGATCCGCTGAAGTCAGTCGAGCCTAAGGGTCTGTCGCTCAAGACAGTGCTCCTGACCGCGCTCACCTTTATCAGGAGGGTGGGGGACATGCAGGCATTGTCGGTCAGTGAGTCGTGCCTAGAGTTCGGGCCTGCCTACTCTCATGTGATCTTGAGACCCAGGCCCGGCTATGTGCCCAAGGTTCCCACCATGCCCTTTAGGGATCAGGTGCTGAACCTGCAAGCGCTGCCCTCGGAGGAGGCAGATCCAACCCTTTTCTTGCTGTGTCCGCGCCCTGCGCATCTACGTGGACTGCACTCGGAGCATCAGATGCTCCGATCAGCTCTTTGTCTGCTTTGGATGGAGGCAGAAGGGGAAGGCCCCCTCCAAACAGAGGTTGGCCCACTGGATAGTGGATGCCATCGCCTTGGCTTACCATGCCCAAGGCATGCCGTGCCCCCCCCCCGGAGTGAGGGCTCACTCGACTAGGAGTGTTGCCTCTTCCTGGGCCTTGGCACACAGCGCCTGTTTAGCAGACATTTGCAGAGCTGCGGGCTGGGTGACACCCAACACCTTTGCGAGGTTCTATAACCTCAGGGTAGAGCCTGTATCCTCCTGTGTGTTGGGGCCCACTGGCTAGTGGGCGGGAGGACGGGCTTGGTGTCTTCGCTTGCATTTCGCCTCCCCCCTGGGATAGGGGCACTTAGGCAGTTATTCCTTCGCAGTGGTTTCCCAGTAGGTGAACCCTATGTTGTGATTCCTCCGGCACCTGCTCGCGAGCAGGCTCAGTGGAGGAGCCTCACGCCAGGCCCAGCACTTGTGTATGTATGCCTCTGTCAGCCCCTGTGCTGGGCTAGGTGCTCCATGGGTAGTGATTCCCCCTTGGCGATCCCTCATGCGTATCTTCCACGGTACGGTTCCCCTATCGGTGAACCTGTGTCTTTCCCTTGGCGCCAATGCGGCTGCCGGTCTCTGCGGGCAGTGAACCGTCCCAGTAGATAGGACCTGCTCAGAGACTTTTCCATGGGTAGTATGGAAAATTTCATCCATGGAAATGGAAGCCTTTCATCTGGAACGGGCGTTTTTCCCCAGTGTTTTTCGTGGCTATCCCGTGAGAGGAAGGAGACCTGTGCACTAAGGTGCCTTCTCCTGGGGGGGATAGGTATTAGCGCCATGATCCCTCCGTGATTGGGCTCTGCACCCAACTGGGTTGCGACATGCTGCCTGTAACAAATGTGGATGATTTTGGTCCAATAAGTAAAACTTCTGTTTTGTCTGAATTTAGTAGTAGAAAACTGCTAGTCATCCAAGTTTTAATATCAACTATGCATTCTGTTAGTTTGGTGAATTTATGCGTCTCGTAGGTCCTAGAAGAAATGTACAGCTGAGTATCATCAGCATAACAATGAAAACTAACTGTCTCTTAATAATTGCTCCCAGAGGTAGCATGTACAGGGCGAAAAGTAGAGGCTCAAGCACTGAGCCCCGTGGTACTCCATACTGAACTTGTGGTCGATATGACACCTTTTCACTCACAGCAACAAACTGGATTTGGTCAGATAAATATAATTTAAATCATGCCAGTGCAGTTACATTTATGCCAACATAATTATCAATTCTAATTAAAAATACTGGTCTAATCTTCCTTTTTTGCAAATCATTTTTCGTTTTCAGGTTTTGTTTTCAATCTGCATATTTAAGTTAAACTGGCACAAATCTCTTGTGGGGGCGGGGCTTAACCACACTTTACTCTTATTAGCCAGATTTTGATGGACAGCTCTCTGACCCAGAACTAGCCTTTAGTAAAGCACATTGTTGAGTGTGACTAAGGTGCATAAGAGATGGTAGGAAGCATATAATGGTGATAAACACTCCAGCAGTAGTGAAATCTGTTAATTCAGCTACCTGTTTAAAAGTCTTATGGCTGAGGGAAAGAAAGAGTCCCTCAGTCTTGTGGTCCTGCATTTCACACTCCTGTACCTCCGTCCTGAGGGTAGGAGTGTGAACAGTCCATGTTGTGGGTGGGTTGGGTCTTTAATGATGGAGGCAGCTCTCCTGTGGGTTCTGCGCTGGTAGATTGTCTGCAGAGAGGGCAGTGGAATCCTGGTGATCCTCTCAGCAGTCTTCACCACTCTCTGCAGTTGTCTGCGATCCCTCGCAGTAGTGCTGCCATACCACACTGTGATGCAGTTGGTTAGAGCTGCTGACAAACAATGTGGTCCCTGCGTGCCGTTGTAGAAAAGTATCAACATAACAGCTTACCCCATTTCTTTTGTCTGCACCGAACATCCTCACCAGCCTCTAAATGTCTACTGTGTCCAGGACTGCAAGCTCATATAGGGCTCATATAAAGCTCTACCTTACTGTTAGCCAGCACCAAGGTCACTACATTGATGGCTTTCAGACTGCCTATATGAAGGAGCAAGGCACTCGTGCTAATGGAGGCTGCTGGAGGGTTTACAAGGCTAACACTGGGAGGAGATCTGTAGCCTGGCAAAGAAAGATCAAAAAAGCCAAATATTCGGTTGTCATATAACTGTTAAATGTAAATGTTAACTGTTTCCTGTGAGCTGACCCAATCATTTCATAACATGGGCACATACTGCTTCTGTTTATTACAGAACAACAAATGTACGATTTCTGCTATAGTGAATAAAACAGTAATTTTATTTATAAATAAAATGGAATGTGGAATAAAAGTGGAAAGTATAAAAGGATTAGAGGAGAGAACATCTATGGAGGATTGAACTCCTGTTATGCAATTACAATCTTGACCTTTCTCAGCATAATGGTTTTGGGGTTGATGGCCACATTCTTGGTTGTGTTTTATAGATGCCGATGAGGCGGTCGGCCGTCTCAAACATGTTCCTTAGGGAAATAATGATGAACTGAGAATTCTTGGTTTGTTCCGATAAATTGTTTATCCAGTAAGATATGTGCATTAACTACAAAAGAAGCATGTTTACTGAATAACTTTCTCAACGTGCATCAAAAAAGTCATATGACCTCACAGAACCTGAAATGTTGTTTTGGTCTAAAAAGCATTTGACAACAAAATGGTTTGGTATAATTACATTCCAGAACTGCATATGACTGCATTCCCAAAGTGCAGCAAAACAAGATGACATGACTGTGTTTATTGTGTTTTGTGCAACTCCCACTTTTGGCCCAAGTTTATGAATATATAATTTTGTTCTGTTTGACCCACTGGATGAAATTGGTGATTTATTTGCAAGTGTTGTATGTGATCTAATTGTATGTTTAAGTTAAATTTTCAACACTGGATGGAAACATAGCTAGTGTTTTGACAGGATTGTCTGCGATGTGTGTGAATGACTTGCATATATGTAACAGGCCACAACGGAGACGTTCTTGAAGTCAAGCGCAGCAACAACCTCATCCATGAAGTAGAGTGGCGTGGGCTTGAAGTGATGCAGTGCAAACACCAGAGCCAACAAGCTTATAGATCTTCTTTCAGCTCTTCTTTGGAGGACACATACTGATGCCAGGTGCAAAAATAGAGTTCAACTTCACATATCGATCGCCAAACCTTGGGATATGAAAGTAGGACTTAAACGTAACATTTTTCATGTTGATTACAATTCTTTCAACTTCTTAGTTGAAAGAAAAACTTAGTAAGGACATCTTAGTTTTAAATCCTAATCACTGGGGTTTTTCCACACCAGACGTAACCTTGGGTTTTTTTCATTCTACACCGTGCTTTTAACTCAGAGTACAGAAACATTTCATAGCTGTAATTAAGAAGGGTTAGCACAATTTTACAGCGTTATTCTTGCATTGCAGTGCCAAACAAGAGCCTCATATCACAAGAGTTTATGGCATAGCAACCTGTGTATAAACAGTCGTTTCAGCACGAGAAAAAGTACAATTATGAAAAAATGTTTTAAAGTAACAGAAAATGCCTCGGAGTAAAAAAAAAACGTGCATCGGAAGACACCGTTGTACTGTCCTCTTGTAAAGAGTCAGAAAACACACACACTCACCTAAACATGATGCCCTCAGAGAATGGATCAAGGCTGTCCACGAGCTCCAGCTCAGCATCTCCTCCCAGTGTCAGCATTTGATAATGCTTTTCAGTTTTTCAGTTTATTAGTAATGATGTTAAATCCGGCCATGAACTCATGCAGTGTTTGTGCAAATACTCACAGCCTCTCCTAAAACTGTCTCTGGTAAACTGTGTGGTAGTGTCATCCAGTTCCACCACCATCTGCAAATACTCCTCCTACACACACACACCCACACTTTAGGACCCTTTCACACAAACCAGTACACAAGACCAATTTATCGTTTTGCTGATTACTCTGTAACAATTTCTGGAACTTATTTGCAATTACACACCTATATTTTCCTGTTGGTACGTTGTCATTGTCTAGAGATGAAATATAAACTATCAGTCACTCTTTGTGCTGTTTGTTTTGACGTGAGACACTGTACAGAATCAAAGTCACTTTATAAAAGTCTTGTTACTCGGCAGCCATCTTTGCAGCAACTCTAGGCAGATTTCCTCCGTTCAGATTAATAAAAAAGCAGCATCTTAATTTTATTATCTTTCACAAAGCAGGATAGATCTGATGTGGATTTAAAATGCATATATTAAAATTTATGCAGTACTCTATTTGACAGCATATACAGTAATTCATTTGTTGACCTGATGTTGCATTAGTACAGAACAATATTTAGAGAATGCTAACATGCTAGCAGTCCCTCAAGCGGTTAGAACAATGTGACAAACAAACTGAAGCGTGCACCAATTTAGTTTAAAAAGTGAAGAGGGACAGACCTACTTCAACTCCTTGTAAACCTTATAGTAAACCTCGCAACCTTATAGTACGTCATATGTAAAATCTGTTTGTATTTACAGATACATTGGCACATTAATGCATACATTTAGGGCCCAAGAACTGAAAGTGTGAAGGGCCCTATTGTTTTCCTTTCCTTCTTTCAAGGCTTTCTGGGCCTTTGGGTCCCTTAACATGCTCAAAAAACCCTGAAATTTGGAACACAATTCGGGACACAAAAAGATGGTGCATATATCACATGCACACACGTACAAAACTTGGTATATTGGCCTTGTCAACCCAACTTTCCCCCTGAAAAGCCCTTTGCTCCACCAACAGGAAGTTGGCCATTTTAGATTTTCTAAAAAGCGCATGCCATGAACCTTTAAATACTCCTCCTTGGGATTTAATGTGATTGGCACCAAACTTGGGTTAGCATCATGCCAAGACATTGAGGATTCAAAATTGGGAAGGGATTTTTGATATCTTGAATGATGTTGCCATGATGTTGAGAGGATAAAAATATGGCAAAAAGTGGGAAACAAGAAGTCTCTAGTATCTACAGCTTGCATTGAGTGATTTACATCAAACTTGACAAATACGTTTATTGTGGTGGCCTGATGACATTGATATGACTATTGTGAGTCACGGTCATAGCACCACCAACTGGCAACAGAAAGTGACTTTAAAATACTTTAAAAAACTTTAAAATAGGTAACTTACATTTAGCCAAGTTACTTCAGACTTGATCGGATTAATGTAGAGGCATGCCTGACATAATGTATAGAATTTGTAATAGGTACACAAATTTACATTTTTTAAATATTTTTGCCATGGCAACGTGTCAAACTGTAAGACCATATTCAGGTGTTTTTGAGCTGCTTAACATGCTTAAAATGCCATTTAATCTGGCACACATATCATAGTGGTCAGCTGTAAGGCGTGGGATTAATCTTAGACTCTGTAGCACCCTCTTTTGACTAAAGTGACAGGGTTCGTTTTGCCTATGGTCACCAAATTTGGTGTATTGTTACATATACATGTATTGTTATTATCAAACCGGACAACTTTCAAAATTATATTAATATTTTAAATTGTATGTGTATTGTTTTGTCCATTTCAGGGTCTGCATTTTAAATACTAGGGGATTTATGGGCTTCTGCAAATATTATGCCAAGACATTGAAGATGCTAAATTGTGAAGGAATGTTTGATATAGCCTTGCCTCGGCAACACCATTGGAGATAATTTAATAGCAAAAAAACGCAAACAGGAAGTGGCTCATATCTGCTGCATTTGCTACTGTATGTTTGGTCCCAGGGACTAATGACAGAGCTGGGTATTGCGAGTCACTTGCATAGCGTCACCGACTGGCAGAAGAAAGTATGTCACTTAAAACTGTTTTAAAGAGCCCTTTTAAATTTGCCCAAGTTGTTTTCTACTAGGTCAGAAAAAGAAGAAAAAAAAAGAAAAAGAAGAGATATTAAAAAAGATATTAAAAATCTGTAAACGGATTATTGATATCTTGAACAGTGTTGCCATGGCGAGGCAAACAATTTATGTCAACAGACGGAACAGGAAGTCTCTCATATGATACTCATATGATTTACGTCAAATTTGGGTAATATGTTTGGTGTTGTGAGCTAATCACAATGATGTGGCTATTGTGAGCCACATTTATAGCACCATTAACTGGCAGCAGGAAGTCTGTCACAACAGACTAAAATAGTCCTTAGTTATTTTCAGAATTAAATCCACATAGCAATCATGCTTAATTGCCGTAGTGCTTGGTCTCGTCATCACTCTTGAAAAAGCTATCAATTTAAAAAAAATAATTTTAACAAGCAACTTCTGTTCATCTGACAGGCAAAAAGGTATGTGTACCTTCTTCTTAACCTCAGCAATGGCAGCCCAAGTTGGGCTTCATATTGGCACAACGGTCGTCCAACAGGGCGATCTCATTCTTAATATCTGGATTGATGTCCTGCAGCTGATCTGGGTTTAGTGTGGGCAGTTCTTTTGCAGGTGCACCATCAATGAAGTGCAGTGTGAGCTTACTGTCCTAAGAACATTCACAGCAAATACTGTCTGATTAAAAACAATACAGACACTAGAGCAGACTGAAATACAATAAATATCTCCAGAAAATGTGTGTAAAGGCTGAAAATATTTCTCTCAATATGTATTTGTAATTGCTTAAAAAGATGACAATGTTTTTAAACTGAATGCTATTGTCATCTATGGGAGTGATACAGAGCATTAAGGGGGGGTCTTAATACCTTAATGAATATGATAAACCACATTTTAATGCTAAATCCAAATTAGATGTACCATGTACCTTTCTTGAAGGCTTCCAAAGATTTCTCCATCTGCTTCTGTTTGGCTTTATCAGGAGCAGCCGAGATTACTTTTGCCTCCAGATCTTTAATCTGAGTCTTTAGCTGAAGCTCCTGTTCTGTTAGACACCAGCAGCAGTTCTGTCAGAAACCAGCAGCAGTTTCATCATTAGATTTAAGCCTTCACAACCAGCCAGCTTGTTAGACCTATTCTCAAACAAAAAGTCAGGGAAGTAGAAAGTTATAATTCTTGAAGTGGTGTCCACACAGATCTGTTCCTTCCTGGATAGAAATAGTATCTGCAAGGATTTCTAGTAAGGATTTTGACCATATCATAATATAAAAAATGCTTTCATTAAAGTGATAAATGGTTTCCTCCTGTCATCTGTTACTCGACCTTTTCACAGCCTTTGACACTCCTGACTACAACATTCTCTTAAATAGGCTTAAAAGTTATGTTGGCATACATAGAACTGCACTGGCAGCTGAATTCGATGCTGTGAGGGATATATGTCATATCGATCACAAGTTCACTATAGGTGCCCCAGGGTTCAGTGCTGGGACCGGACAAGAAGCATGAACTCAACAAACAGACAGAATCCATAGTTAGTAAAAACTGACTAGCAACTTCCTAATCAATTCAGACAAAACACAAGTTTTAATCATTGAACTAAAATCTTCCACATACAACAATCTAAAATACTGTATAACTCTTTAAGGATGATCATAAAACCTTCTTCATCAGCAAAAAATCTGGGTGTTCTGTTTGATAGCGGCTTGTCCTTTGAAAGTAGGGGTCTACCAATATTCAAAATCGAACTGAAAACCTTTGGTACACCACCCACTGTATCGTGGTACTCTCATGCCATACTGAATGCCCCCTGACCCACCCCTGGCCTATTGTTGAGGTTGACATCACTTTACCTTATGTAACAAAGTGAAGTTTTTTTCCTTGACATTTGATTAAATAGTAATTAGTACACTTTAAACATCTAGTAAGAGCTGTTTGTTTTTCTAAATATTATACACCCGGGCCTAATATTCAGTGCTGGACCACTGCAGGGTATTGTGCACATTTTTTTCTCTCCAAAATTTCATGCTAATAATCCCAAAAAATTCTGTGAACATTTATTAACTTGTTATTATACTTTTTCTTTCAGTCTGTAACTTCATAATCAACGTGAGTGAATCAGCACTCTCTCTCTCTCCATGCATGTGTGCAGGGATCAGCATGTAAAGACGTTTTTTTTTTCTTATCAGCAGTTAACCTTTATGCACTTTTAGCGAGTTGCCTCACTTATAACACAGCAACCCATTTCATATAAGACTTGGACTCCATTATCAACACATTATAGTGCATTTGTCACATTTATGCATATATACATATTGTCTGTTTTTAATATACTGTACACGAGATGTACCTCAGAAGCAGTGGCGGCTACTGGTCTGTCAAATAGGGGAAGCTCATTTTCGGCCTACATCATAAAATTGTCTATTTATTTAAAAGTAAATTCTGCCCTA
>JAZGTI010008271.1:0-20373 GCA_036877585.1 Botia kubotai | reverse complement strand
AGAAAACCTGTTGGAGGCTGCAAAAGACTTGAGACTGGGAAGGAGATTCACCTTCCAGCAAGACAATGATCCTAAACATACAGCCAGAGCTACAACGGGACGGTTTGGATCAAAGAATATTCATGTGTTAGAATGGCCCAGTCAAAGTCCAGACCTAAATCACATTGAGATCTGTGGCAAGACTTGAAAATTACTGTTCACAGACGCTCCCCATCCAATCTGGCTGAGCTTGAGCTATTTTGCAAGAAGAATGGGCAAAAATCACTAGATGTGCAAAGCTGGCAGAGACATACCCCAAAAGACTTGCAGCTGTAATTGCAGCAAAAGGTAGCTCTACAATGTATTGACGCATGGGGGGCTGAATACAAATGCACAGTAAAAAGTATATTTTACTTGCCACTTGATGTCAGACCTGGGTGATGAATCAATACCATCTGAGAAAACTAAACAAAAGCAACAGAAAGAAAGACAGATAGACAGAGAACATGCATATAAATGCAACATGCAAGTGTCACACAGAAACAAAGACCTACGAGAGCAGCCAACACAGAGGAACTTCAGAGACAGCACAAACTCCTCATTAGACGCAGAGGAAATGAAGATTGTAAGATGAAGGAAACCAGAAGAGCGGAAAGGATATGACTGAAAGGGATGACACGAACCAGGGTGAACCAGAGATACCTATGAGTTAGAGGAAGAACACAAACTAGGAAGATGTGCTGCAAGATGTGAAGAAGAAAATTAGGAGCAAAGTGTGCAAAAGGGAACAGAGAAGACAGGCATGGACAGACGGGAAGTAGGAAGTTAGGCTGGAAATAAAATAGAAAGGGAGACAGAAAGTAAAGCTTGAAGTAAAATAGAGAGCTAAACAGGAAGTGAGGCTGGAAGTAAAAAAGAGAACAAGACAGGAAGCGAGGCTGGATGTAAGACAGAGCTAGACAGGAAGGGATTGTGGCAGGAGGTGCTGTATTGAGGGAGGCAGGAAGAAAGTAGTCATGAAAGGAGACAGAAAAGAAAGCAGGAAGTAAAAAAAAACAATGAGACAGAATGAAACAGAATGAGACAGTGTAAGACTGAGAGTGAGAGGCTACGACAAACATAGAGGTAATGTGGAGGGTGGGCATGAAAAAGAAAATGAGGTGTGAGGTTAGTGTGAGAGACAGCCCTGTGTCTTTGAGTGTGTGTGAAGGCCATGGAGTTGCAGAGTAAAGAGACATCAAACAGAGATAGATGGAGCGAACAGGGGTGAGACCGAGTTATTGGCCATGATCGATACAGGGGGTCACAGCCAAATGGGGGGTGTAATGATGGGTAATAATATGAGTTTACAGAGATAAAAAGCTGTTCTGTGTGTATGTGATGTTTACTGTCCACATATTGCCTGCACTTTCATTAATATATAAATATATGTGTACAGTGCTGCTTGAAAGTTTGTGAACCCTTCAGACATGATCAGGTTTTGTGTAAAAAAAAATAGAATAACCTAATCGAATGTACATCCAAAACCCAATTTGTGAAGCAGACTTCCAAATAATGGACACAAACAAAAAAAATATATAGTCATTATTTATTGAACAAAAGGGGTTAATCTAACAAAACTGGAAATTTGACTTGTGCAGAAGTATGTGAAGCCTTTTATTTAGTAGTCTGTGGCATCTCCTTTTGCAGCCAATACTTCCACCAAACGTCTTCTGTAACCACTGACCAGTCTCTCACATCTGTCTTTGAGGATCTTTGCCCACTCCTTGCAGAACTCATCCAGCTGAGAGAGAATGGAAGGACATCTGGCATGTTCAGGTCTAGCCACAACTTTTCAATTGGATTGAGATCCGGACTTTGACTAGGCCAATCAACAGTGTGAACCTTCTTTCTTTTAAGCCATTCCTTGTTGGATTTGCTTAAATGCCTAGGGTCATTTTCTTGTTGCACCCATTTTCGGCCCAGATTTAGCTCTCTGACTGATGCCAGGAGATTCTCTTTGTTGGTAGGTCTGAGAATTCAAGTTTCCCTGAATAATATGGAGTTGCCCTGGCCCAGAGGCAGAAAAGCAGCCTGTTTCCACCACCATGCTTCACTGTTGGAAGTGAAGTTCCTTTCTTGGAATTCAGTGTTGGCTTTTCTCCAAACATGGCGGCTTTGATTATGACCAAATAAATCTATTTTGGACTCATCTGTCCAAAGAATGGACTTCCAAAGAAAGGGGCAGCTTTGTTCTTTCTTTGAGAGCAGAGGCTTCTTTCCAACAATCCTCCCATCAATGTCATGTCTTTTCCATAATGCCATAAATTTTCGTCTGATTGTAGATGCATGTACATTTACCCCAGATGCTGCCAGAAAGGGCCACAACTCTTTAAAGGTGATGTGTGGGTTGGCATTTACTCCATTTATTATTTTTCTGGTGCTTCTTTTTAAAAGTTTTGATGGGCGTCCACTTCTAGACAGAGTTGTGGTCATGTTGAATGCCCTCCATTTGTAGATAATTTGTCTTTTTTGTCTGATAGATGGAGTTGGAATCTCATGGAGATGGTCTTATAGCCTTCCCCAGACTGATGGGCTTTCACCACCTTATTTCTGATGTTCTTGGATATCTTCTTTCCTCTTGGCATTCTTTGACTTCTTGACACTAAAGTGGTTTGGTTGGTTTCCTCTCTTTTAATCAGTGTTGCCTAACCACTTTCCTAAGGATGTCTAATTTGATTGGTCTGCTTAACTGATTAAATAAGCACCCAAATGTGTTTCACCTGAATCGGTTACCCATTTGACTTTGCCATTGTAGCTGGGGCTTCACTTACTTTTGCACATACAATAACTCAATCTTTCATGTAGTTTATTGGCTACTCAAAAAATTCCCTTACAATAAACATATGCAATTGATCAACATACATCTGACATTTAATTTATAAAAAGCAGGTGATGATAAAATAAACAAATCATGGTAAAACAACAGAAATCTCTGAACAGCTCAAGAGGTTCACAAACTTTCAAGCAGCACTGTATATATACACATACATAATACACACACACACATATATATATGCACATAAAATTAAAAATAATAAAATTAATATAAAAGATAACAAAACAAAAAAAGATTGAGACAGTTTTTATCTCTTTCTCTTTGTCCAGCTCTCACTGATACTTTGTCCATCCATTTCTCCTACACTTCTTTTCCCCGCTATTTCTCTAACTATTACTTTTTTATCATCTGCTGTGCATCTCTGTGTTTGTCTGTTCATCTGTTCTACAAATGAACCCATCAAAAGACGAAGGCTTGAATTGGTTAAACAAATGCAAGAACACAAACACACTCGTACTCATGCTCTTACAATAGCACCAATCTGCACACAAACACACACATAATATGTCGTCAATGCCCACAGTGGATATACTGACTCTTAAATAGTTACCACAGCAACATGAAGAGGACAGGAATAATGCATTCTGCAGCACTGCTGTGTGATTTACATGCGCCGTTTCTTTCCACACTGCCAACAACAGCCTCTCCATGCACGGCTCGCACAAATACGCCATTTGATAATCAAATGCTTGCTGTACGCTGACCTCCACAGTGAAATAATGATAGCTGTGGCCATATACTGTCAACACACTGTGAGGCAACTGTACCTAAACTAAAAGAACTGTGGCTGGATTCAGTGCTGCGAGAACTGCAGGTGAGAATGGGATCATTAGTCAATAATGGGCGAGGAGGTCCGCAGTTAAAGCCAGTGGGCTGCCAATCAAACCTCCGACCAGTTGTGACAGGCTGAGATACAAATTAGAATGCGGCGGCACTCGTTATGCAGCTCATTATACAATATGTGCATTGTCATTTAAATCATATTCTTAGGCTTCATTCCACAATCAAATTTGCAAACACTCTCCAGGTTTGATTTAAGTGGTCTTGAGCATAACAGAGTTTATGATGTATAATGAATCGCATTGATACCTTATATGGAAAAGGGAAAGATATTTTATTTATTCCTTGGTTCCTTTTCTAACACCTTACTTGTTCGCAGAACATGCTGAAATCTCAGAGCTGATATATATTTTCCAGAGCATAAGTTGTTTCAAGTCTCTGGATTTCACAAGCAGTATTTTAAAATGCATCCATGTGGACGGACAAGCAACAGACGCCCCAGGAAAGAAATGAGAGGGCGAGTTTGCTTAATGGGAAGAGCTATTTTTGCAGCTTTGATGCTCTCTGTACACATAGGCGCACAGCTTATAAAAAAACAAATTATAAAAGATGACCGTTTCACTGAAACATTAAAAACATATTAGCAAAATAACTGTTCAGGGGAGAATGGGAGAATATAATGGAGATTGTGTTTCCTTATTCTTGAATTCATAAAAACACTAACACATAACTCACAGCCTTAATATTTGTGGAAGTGTGTATTCACATACAACAAAACAACATTTAGTGTGTTGAAACAATCAATAAACAAGTGACCAAAACCTGCATGTGTGCCATATGGAGATTTTTAAAAGACAGTCGCCTCTCTGTGGTGTATCTCAGTCTGTGCCGTATGCTCAACATGGAGCACATATCATACAACACAGCGGTAGGGAAGAAGGTCGAGAAAAATAAGGGTAACAGATTACTTAGGAGGAAAAACATAATCTGTTGGAATTGAAGGACTTCTTTGATTTTGATGTGCTTGCTGAAATAACTCTGCAATTCAAAGTACAGATGTGCACAGCCACTGAGAAAACAGTTTTTGATCACCTCATATGCTAAACAACAATTGTTTTTGCAGGACAAAGAGCACTATAGGGCTTTTTCTTGGTTCATGGCCAATGACAGTAAAATAAAAATGATCATTTATTTTAAATTGTAGTTAGAATAGAAGTGTAATTGTAAGTATTTGTATGAATCTGTAAATTATAATTCGTTCACAATATTTATACATCATACATTTAAAGTCATCCTGTGGTGAGAATTTAAATACTGTACCTAAATATAGTAGTAACGGCTGAGATTCATGATTCATATAAAGCTGAATGTCGATTATTATTGCTCTTTATCTCTCTGGCTTCCTACCACACATACTGTATGAAGAAACAAAGCGGCAACTCTGCGGGAAGAAAACCCATCCTAAACCAATAGAAAACCAATTAGATTTTGCAAGCTGGAAGTCCAACAGCAAGGGGCATTCTATTACACTTATGAAGTAGGAAGTTGGTAATTCTGACTTTCTGGGTTGAAAGGGATGCAGTATTATTTTATCATAATGTCAGGAGCTAACTAAAAAAAATGCATTTCCATTTCATTACAAAAGATATTAAAACAAAGTTTGCCCAAAACAAAATTCCTTAAACTGTTCCAATATTAAAGAATCATTACATAAGTCTTGGCATAAAACAATAGTTCATCATAACCAGGGGCTGTCAAGCTTCAAAAATTTAATCCATATGATTTATACGCTATATTCAAACACTATATAAGTGCCCTGAAAACATATGAAAGACCAAACTGGTAATCTTCACTTCTACTGAAATTTGCATCTAGTTTGCATCCATGTCCAGGATTAAAACTGGCATTCATTTTCACATAAATGTTGGCTAGATGAGATCTTTAAAGGAGGGGAGTACTATAAGTAGCTAGCAACTTATATTCTAGTCTGCTTCTTACACAAAGCTTTTGCATGCCTTCAAAGGAATATGATAGTTTCCTTGTGTTTTATTTTGCTTCACTATAAATTGCATACTAATTTTTCTAACTGTATCTTTCGAGTTCCACAGAAAAAACAATTACTGCATACTGGTTCAGAATGACATAAGAGTGAGTGAATAATGATAGAATGTTCATTTTTAGGTGATCTATCCCTTTAATAGGGAGATCAAGAAATATAAATGCTAATCATAGTGCATAGGATAATGAAACGCCTCCGTGTGGATTTAGCTGCTCTGTCATACAGTGAAATGGCGGACATCGACTTCACGCTTGCTAAAGTCTTAAGAAAGAAGTGTTAACACTGGTTGCACAACCAAAAAGAGACTTCCTACAGACAGAGCTGTGCGACTTTTCCCTTAACATCTTACCCTTGTTTATCGATTTACATTTTTAATTTACATTTCTGATGAGTCTGAATATTAAATCATTTATAACAGATGAAATGAGATTGAGCTCTAAAAAACTGTGAGAAAAAATATTCAGAAGTACTGCAGGGGAAAAGTGAACTGAATGAGAAAGTGGAGGTAATTTCAGGTGAAAACCGTGAACAAAAATGTATAAAAGACAAACAAAGGAAGAGGAGAAACTGGGGTTATTTAGTTTGAAAAAGTGCTGAAATCATGACAAACAAAATGACTGTAGTCACTCTGGACTGACCTCACACCAAAGTCAGTCGATTTGGATTTCACTGCTGGGTTATACTGTAGATATATATTTACAGGCTTTATATATTTATATGTGCCAGGCTGAAGAGTAAGCACACATGTAATGGAGCCAGAAGTATATATAAAAACTAACAAATGCACAGTTTTGCCAGATGTGTTGAGTCATCCGCTCTCCATTGCGATATTAAATTCTGTTGTATATATTTACCAGCACAAGATCACAGCACTAATGCATTTATACGTGCCTGGGCACACACACTCACACATTGCAACTGGGTTTAATCTGCTCCAGTATTTCTTTTCCACTTTCTTCCAGGATAGAATAGATTGTGACATTACACACACTGGCTGCCGAAGCATCGTGCCTGCCTGCAGCTTCATTGGGTGGGTGGGGGCAGTAAGGTTGCAGGCAGCAATATTAAACCATCAATCACATCCCCAAATTAGGGCTTTTACGTCAAAGCGGCATTAACAACACACCCACCCACAGGTACAAGCTGGGTGTGGGGACAAAAACTCATATCACAACACCAGCACTTAAACACACACATACACACATATCGCACTCCCCACAGAAGCACAAATAACAGTAATTAGGAGGAAAATTAATCATAATAAATCATTAGAGGTACAACAGTTGTTTTCGACTCACAGGAAAAAGACAGGCACTAAATATAATAAATCTGTTTTGACACGAGGTTATTGCAGGGATAACTTTACAATGCCAACATTATAGCGGGCAATAAATAGCAAGCAATTGCAAATCGTTTGTCCTCTTCAGCTTGTACCGCAACACACCAGGAGTGTTTTAAATATAATCTGCCACTTGCTAACATTATCCACGGCCGACTAAAGAAGCATGACTCAGTAATGTCAGTTTTGCTGTTTTTCATGTTTCATCAAAAAACAAGCATCTGGGCCATCAATGACCTGACAAATTCTTAAGAAGCATGCAGAAGATAAGATGAAATCCAAGGGGAATGAAGAGAAAAACAGAAGAAGTGAGTTGGAAAGAAAGACTGGGGGGGGTCCAAACAAGCCATTGAAATACATTTATCCTAATTAGCAACAGCAGGGGTACGAGCTCAAGAGCTGCATCCACATCATCCTCCATTAACACTGTTTACTTACTTACAGCCTCATTATGTGCAGGGGTGTAAAAATGACTACAGAAATCAAGAGGCACATATACAGATGCTCCAGCTACACGTGTTATCCGAGCTTGAAAGCAAGCAGTGTGATGCAATGCAACAAAACTACAATGATAACATATGACATGGCATTTCTGCATGACTAAAGTCATGTAAACAGTAAACTGTTTTAAACAAATTTCCAAAACACTCTACACTTTTGCCATTGGTCAGATAAATCAGTTGAGCTGATTTTAACCATTGAGAGTGACAAAGTTGGAGCTCATGTGCACCACCTCCTAGGCCAACTAGAAACCACCAACTGTACAGTGACCTAAATTTACTGCTTGTTTACCTAATGTTAAACTCAGCCAAAGGTTCCTATCACTCACATCACCTCAAACTGCCAACACTTACTGGAAACAAATTACTTGTATTCAATTTGCAGCTTTGCAAGTTGCAGGCAGTATGAATGTGCATAGCTGCTACATCAAACCGCACCAGAAGGCATCAGGATCACTTGAGCTTCACTGGCTGCACTTCCATTAACAATCCCCATATCACTGCTTTTATCCATTAAGTTACATTTTGCTGAACTTTGTTGCTTCTCCAATGAATACTGTGGCTCTTTTAACCTTTGCCAGTTTTTACCAACTTGCCATTTCTCATTGAAAGAGAGTGACTTCTGATTCCTTACAAAACTCTGCATCGAATGTGCATTCACACTGAACACTGTAGGTCGCCAATTAACTGTGCTGTTGGATCAAGAGGCGGTCATGTGAGCTACACTGTTGCGATCCTATTGGTAGTTACTACATTGTTTCTCATTTGCATAAAGTTCAACTCACTATTTACTCTACTTTTATAAACATTATAATAAAGGGCTGGAAACAGAACTGTTGGAATTATCATCTTTTAAAATATCATGTTAAAACTTACATGAATTGGAGGAATGAGCTGTTTTCCCTGAATGAAGATGTCCAATGAATAATGCAGCACCGCAGCCCGGCAATGCCATTGTTTCCAAAAGGAATACAAAAAGAAAATGCAAATAATTTCATAATCATAGTACATTACTATGTTTTTTGTAAAATATAATAATTGCAACTATAAAATACTCATAGAACTGTAAACATCTTAACCTCCATTTGTTCTTCGTTTCATTTAAATAAAGCTGTGTTATATTTATGTCTGACGGTGACCTCTCCATTCAAAGTGCATCATTTTTTTTCCAAACCAGTTAAGCGCAAACCACGCCCTCTACGTGAAAACCCCACCCCGGAGCCATGACTCACGTCTCTGGCTCGATTTCATGGCATGTACATACCACCTATCTGCCTATGTCTCGTTTCAGGCAAAATTGGTATTCTGCTTTCTGTCCTCACAGTGTGTGAGACAAACTTAAAGAGAAATGAAAGGCATATTTCATCTTCTGCTCCCCTGTCTCTCTCTGTTTAGGGCCTGTGATAATGAAAGTTAATTAGGCTTCTATGTCCTGCTGCAAAGCACACACTTGCCAGAAGAAATGTGGAGTAGAGACAGACAATGTCTGAGTGCCAGGATCGGATCAGATATATTACACCAGACTTAACTGTAAACACAACTTCAGCCAAACATTTCTGGGCAGATTCCCTCTCAACACAAGCTAATCAAGACAAAACCCTCATCAATGGTGAAATAATCCCTAAACATTATGGAATTATTTTGGTATAGCTCTGTAGGAACATTACGACCTTCTTTTTACTTGTTTAAGGGACAATTTTTCTGTCTCTTTGATGCAATATTGTAGTTGAGACAGTGAGGAATTGCGTAGATAAGTGTGTGTGTGTGTGTGTGTGTGTGTGTGTGTGCGTGTGTGTGTGTGGAGTTTTGCTCCATTTTGGTTGCATAACTTCTCAGTGAAATTAGAGGGATTGGACATGAAGTTACAATTGAGGTCTAAAATTACGAAACACATTTAAAGCCCCATGAAATAGCTTGAGGAACACAAGTTTCTTCCCTAGACATATTTGCTATTAAAACAGGAAGGTGGGGAAGTACAAATCAAAAGACTTTTTAAAGGCTGCCGCATGCACTGCTTGCATTTTGTGTATAAAACATTACCTGAAATTGCACATAACATGCCATAACAAAACATAAAATATTACATGATGGAATTAAATGCAATTAAATATATATATCAATACTTTCTGAGAGAAAAAAAAATAAAATACAATTTAAAGACATTGTTATTGCAGCTGAAAGCATTGATGATATACACATACAGTATTATATTTGCTTTATTTCTACTTCATTAAAAATCATTTACATTTAACAATATTATATCATAATTTACTATGTGTGGAGGGGTGTCTTCGTTACACTATGATATAGATTCAACAATATCAGACCAGTTGATCTTAACTATAATTTGCTATTTGCTAATGCTGTGTCATTGGACAAAAACATACACCTCGGCATACATCACCTTTTATAACTGAGTGCTGTTGATGTTAGGGCTAATATTACCTACGCCCGCTTACCACTGATCCTCTCTTGGTCTTCATGTCAGGACTTCTCCCCAGAAGAGACCGCTTAAGACGCAACAAAGCCCAAGTTACTCTCATTTCTCTTCGTTTGTGTCCCAGTGTCAAGCGCACATTGCACTCGTCGTGTGATGCACACTCGTGAGGACGAATCTCTCCTTGTTGCCATCTCTCTTACCTCTTTCTCCTCAACAATTTTAAACCAGTGTTGCCTACAGGACTTTGTGCAGCTGGGGGCACTGCCCCAGGCCAGACTTGAACCTGGATCTTCAAACAGCAACACAGCTTAAAAGGCCACCACTCCACTATACACGCTGTGATTTGAACCAATTAGTTGACTCATTTACTGATTTCACTAACCTTACAAATGTGCATTTGCATTGCTTTCAAAAAGTATAAACAATGACAAATAAAACAGTAACAATTCTCAGCTCATTCTAAGTCTGACAAAATAGCCTGCAGATCAGTATGCAAGTACATAATCCTGGCTGATTTAGAAGTGAGCTGTGAGCTGATTCCAACCATTATGACACAGTCTGACACCTGGGATTGTTTCAGAATGATTCACCAGTTGTCATTTGTTTTTGTGTTTTGTCAGAATTAACAGGCAACAGTAGCTGCTCTTGAAAAGGACATGAGGCACTGACACTTCGCAACCCCACCAAAATAAAACCTAACAACTTTCTAAAGAATAACATATTACTATAATTTTTTACAGCATATGTTTTCAAATAGCCAATCACGTTTTGTTAGAAATCACAGCCCAGCACAACCATTTTCACACACACATTTTTTACTTGCTAGTAGAGCATTTTATTAGACCCCATATCTGTACAGTACATGGATGTGCAGGATGAGTCATCAATATTTTTAGTATCTTTTCCCAGAGAAGAGGCCTGCACCTTTCAACTGCATATATCTATGAAAGGTTCATTTTGTCAACTTTGTAGGTGTAGCATATAGACAGGGATTAAAAAGCCACAAAACTTTGTTTCAACATTATGGGGTCTTTAGAGGTTAACTACACATTTTTTCTTTTGGTGTGAAAGCTAAAGCAATATGTTTTCTACTTTATGTAACTCATTATGAGTTTATACACAGTAAGTAATGTAAGAATGTAAGAAGTAAGAATGACTAACAGAAGTGAACTAACATGGTTCTGTCAAACACGTGGGTCATCCATGTGGGCGAGCCAATAAAAGCCTCTCTGTTTTCACAACTGATCTAATGGACCTAGAGACACAAATACTATCAGAGAAATTAGGAGAATTGGTGCTATTGGGTAAAACAGTGAGCTAAGCAACACAGAACACAGACTCTCAGAATCTTTGCTCTCATGACCTCTCAGGCCACCTGTCTGAGGAAGAGTGACACCTAGTGGAAGCAGATGTAAATAGATTCAGTCTTCACTCCTGGGCACAGACTCTGCTCTACTATAAACCAGTTTATTCTCCAATTTATTTCAGCTGGTTTATGAAATATGATGTTCTTAATTTAAGTATCCTGATTTAGTTGTGAATTTCATGCAACATGTGGTAGACAATCTTCTAATCCCCCCAAAACTCAATCATTTTTTTCGAAACATTTTTTTATTTAAAAAAGTAAAACTTGTTCACACAACGAACAGCACATGAGATTTCAGTTCTTGTTAAAAGCCGTGAGAATATTTCGCACAGATGAAGGGTTGCGTGGATAACATCAGATGTTTGCAGGTATGCGATTGTCACTGGCGCATTCTCTGCATCTGCAAAACTGTATTTGGCTTGTCAGCTGCGTCTGTCTGAGATGCAAAGAGTTTCTTTTGGCTTTGTTTCCACAGAGAAAATAGATTTTTAAAAAGTTCCACCCGTGTCACAGTTTGATGGATTCCCTTGTTATGGCTGTTTCCGGCCCCAGCATCATGAGACAGTTCGCTTCTGCTACACACAACAGACGGCTCGGAGACGGGTGTCATTTGGAATCCAAGCACAACTGAGCCTTTCCGCATGCACACACACTCTCTCTCTCTTTCCAAATATCCTGCTGTCCTGTCCACAAGCTGGCTCTGTTTTATTAATTAAAACCAAATCACTCCTTCAAGTGACTTTTTTCTTCATTTTTTCCCCATAGGAGCGGATGATGAGGTGGTATTACATGGCCAGATCCCAATCAGAGAAAGAGGATCCAATCAATCACTTCGTTATCTGTGCTCTGCTCCTCTATTACTTGCATGGTGGGCTACTAAGTCCCGTCTTTGTGTGTGCGCATGCAAGTGGCAGTTGCCGTGCCGATAGCGGAGCTGTCACTCGTGTGCCGTAGATTAATGGGGGACCCAGTGCGGTGTTTAATATGTGTTTAATATGGGCTGCTGGCGAGGCTGTCACACTGATGCCTCGCCCCATCAACTACACTTCTGAGTGATGAAGTCACCTGCGCCTCACACTGTGCAGGGACGCATGTGTGTGTATGCCAAAGGATCAAGGGTCAACTGGTAATCGAGTTCCCCTGCTTGTAGATGTTGTAACTACACCATTCTAATACAAAACTCACTTTCTCCACTGAAAGTTTAAGATTATTCCATTGTGCTATAGTAGATGTTTTGCCAGTGCCCAATTATTTTGGAGGGCTCTTAAATACATAATAATAACTTACATAGTTTTGTCTGTGGCTTTTCATGCCACAGTTAAAAATAGTATGGCACACACTAACAAATGGCATAAGAAGGCAATAGCATACAGGATATTAGAATTGTATTCCACACACAAGTTAGGGGTCATGAATAATTGTCATTTTCCATAATTTAGTGTTTATATAATTTATTATAATCAATTTAATATATTAAATTGACAGCCCTTAAGTGATTTATGTTATATACCGCCCAATCCGTGGTGTCCTTGCATGTGCGTCACTGCAGTGGAGAGGAAGAAGTGTATATGAGATAGTGTTGGGAAATAGGAATAGATGTCTATATGTGTTCTGTCACCTCCGTTACAAGTTACAAGCTTCAGCGCATCGATTTGCCACTCAGCTACAAGCAAATGTGCCACCGCTCAAAACGTACACACAAACACACACAAAACTACACATCCGCCGCCCACTCCCTGAATAAAATTCAGTTTCAGCGGTGACCTGTGAGGCGGACATTTTGACCTCTCCAGGAGGGAGAGTTTGAGTCGAGGTGTCAGAGAAAATGGGAGCGATCATGAAACTGTGGCAGTTTGTAGCGCAGGCAACAGCTGCTGGAGGTGTGATGGGTGTATTTCTGTATCTGGAGAGCTGTAATGGGAGATACTCACACCTTTCAATCGTCTCTCCACAACAGGCCCCGGATAATGAACGTGTCAACTGTTAACATTTCTGCAATCTGACTCGGCTCCTCCACCTCCTTGCCTCTGTCTGTTTCTCTCATGTTCAGCCTACCTCCTTATCCTATTCTCTCTCCCTTGCTCCCACTTGCTAATTTTCACTTCTCTTTCTCTTTTTCTCTCTTTGCCAACCTCCCACTTCCTCCCAGCACATTTCACTCTGCTTCTCCTCGCTCCATCTATCACCTCCCCCTACAATGTTCTCATTTAATCTTTCCCTCCAGAAATGCATTCAGCTCCAATCATTTCAGATCACCTTCCATGACTTCCAGTGCTGTTGTTGCTATTATGGCTAATATTACCTGTGCCCGCTCACAACTGCTGATAAGTGTGTTAGAATCCTCTCTCGGTCTTCATGTCAGGACCTCTCCACCAGAAGAGACCGCTTAAGGCGCAACAAAGCCCAAGTTACTCTCATTTCTCTTTGTTTGCGTCCTAGTGTCAAGCGCCTGTGACACATTGCGCTTTCCGGGTGATGCACACCTGTGAGGACAAATCTTTTACCTTTGCCATTTCTCTTACCTCTTTCCTCTCAAATGCTGCTTTCAAAATGACATATTTCAAACCAATATTTCCTACAGGATTTTGGATTTGCACTGGGGAAGGGGCTACCCCCTTAACCAGAAAAATTGTCAACCATCTTGATAATTAATCACATATGTTAGACTTTATATTGCTAGTCCACCATAAGCAAAATTACTTATGGTGAGTACAATGTCTTTTGGGGGACCATCAAATTACAATATTAGCAGATAATAATCAGACAGTCTACTAATACTCTAATGACCAGCATTTAACTAGTTGTAAAGTAACTTAGACATTTACATTTGCATTTACATTTACATTTGTACTACTAACTTAGAGTAAGTTGAATGTCTAAACTGGACTATTGAAAGAATTTTACCTGAATCTTAATGTAACAGCTACAATAACAAGAAAATTGTGTGCTTCCAACTTTGTGGTAGCAGTCTGAGGGACAATCTTTCTGCTCCAGCATGATAATGGCAGCATGGTGCACAAATTCACATTCTGGTGTGGGATTAACTGGACCATTGACTAAGCCAGAGACCCTCAATAAACTTTAATGGCTGACCTCACTGAAGCTCCCGTGTCTGTACATACATACATACAGTATCTTGCCATGGCCCTGCAAGAGCACAGAGCTGGTCTCGAATAATGTTGTTGGAATCAATGTTTTAGACTTTGAACTTTGTGAGAGCTCTGTTCAAAAGTAAAAAAAAAAGGTGAGTAAAAGAGGCAAGGTGAGGTGGACGAATATTCTGGCTGAAGGGTGACAGTTAATATTACATGTTCTCAAAGGTGACATGAGCCCCCATAGAGCAGGTGCTAAGTGTGTGTTGAGTCACCATTGCCTTGTGCAGGTGAGTGAAAATGCCATTTACCTGAGCCAATCATAAAGAGCCTACTCGTCTTCTCCCAGTGGGCAGCCCAGACTCATTTAACAGTTGTTCCCCCTTTGTCTATCTCTCACTCTCTTTCTCTCTCTCTGGAGAATCTAGCTTTTCTACATTGGATCTATCACTGACCGAACACCTTCAGGGGCCACAGGTTAAGTCTGCATTATAGCAAATTCCCATGATTCCATTTCAATAGCTTCAATCCTGTTTAATGTATAAAGATGTGCTTTTTAATTATCTTCACGTCATGTTGTATTTCCGCCGCAGCACCTGCGAGAGAAAGGCGATGCGTCGCTGCACATTCTCATCTCCTTTGTTCTCCATTTTCCATTTCACTCTTTCTTTCCTTGATTTTCTCTCTTTTTCTTGATTTGATTGTCTCCCCGCCTGTATCCCCCTCCCGTCTCCCTTTGTCATGTCCGATCCTTTCCATCTGTGCCGCAATTCATGCGACACTTATTCAGGCCGAGCCTGTTAATGCGAGTGATAATGAAACAAGTGCAGCCTGGCGTACGACCCAAAAATATCCCACGAAACACTTTCTGTCCTAACACCTCACATCTCACCCGCGTTTTTGCACGCCCCTTATCCTGGACATGGGGCAGCAGTTTTCCTTCCTTGTGTGTTGATTACCCCCTCCTAGGAATTGTATCATAACACAGCGCACTATGAGCTTTGGAATGACAGTGTTCCCTGCAGTTCACAGGAGAGTAAGGGGAATACCTGGCTAATTATCCTCTTGTAAGCGCAGACCCGCTGAGGGTCTAATGAGCTTGCACACATTGACCGTCTAGAGCTGATTTCTGATGAAGAAAAGAAGTGTTAGGTTAGCGGGAGAGGGCCAGAGGAGGTGAACTTATCTCCCTTGATATGCATTTAATTGACAGGATGCCAATGCGCAAAGAAATCCCAGAGAGTTATTATTATTAATGGAAGACACAGAAATATTTATACACAGGGAAAAAACCTGATCCAGCTGCTTTCCTTTCACTAAGTCTGCTGCATTACACATGTAAAATCCAGTGACATTTGTGTGCATTTGTGTGTGCATATTACCACGTCAGGCCAATTCTTGTCGTTTAATGTTAAAAACGCAAGGGTGCTGTCCGTTCCTGGCGGAAAATAGAGCTCTCTGTGGGTGAGCTCTGCCGAGGACACATGAGACCGCATGGGTAGTCGGCCAGTAAACGTGTTTAACCTCAAGACACCTGAAATGGACCTGATACCCCATTGCATTTCTGCCAGGAAAGCGGTTCAGATAGTCTTCCTGTATTCCGAGTCCAAAAGTCTAAATATTTCATGCCAATTTTTTTTTTATTTGCAACAAGCAGCCAGGAGGGAAATAACTTGATTTCTCTATAAGCTTATAAGTGATGGGTGTACAGAAAAGAAGGTAGAATGTTGTGGTAGCAGCAAATGTTGCGCAGCGTTTGGTTTCCATTTACGGCTGTAGCCTTAATACCAAATTACAGTTTACTTTAATGGAAGATTGGCTCAATTTTCTGGCCATTGAATAGGCCGACTGGAACAGATGTTGAAAGTGTGAGACGATGAGATTGTTTATGGATTGTTTATGTTTGCTTGCTGGCTTGTTATGCACATCTTTCCTCTTGTTAACAGCTTTACGGTTATTGGGTTTTGCGGCACACATCCACGCAGAATTTGGTACGTCATTTCACAACATTTGGATGTTTAATGGTATGAAGTATGGAATTTTATGGAAACATTTCTTTACGAGGTATTTCTCAAAATGTGATTTGTTTGACAGTTTATAGAAATCTCAGCTCAGCCCACACACAGAACATTCCAGGACAACAAAGGTGGGTGTTAGAATACTTTTCCCTACAAACAGATGAGGCTTTTGTTGGCAGAACAGCACCTGCTTGCCAGTTTACCTGTCTGTCTGCCTGTCTATCTTTCTCAGTCCCTGCTTTATTTTGTTGCAATGTCTTGAACATTAATATTTGAGTTTCAAGGATTCAAGTCCAACTCTCCATATGTTGTTGCGAGTGAATGCAGATGTTTGCTGGCTAACAAGTCTGGGTTTGAAAGAAATGTGTTATGAAAATTCAAAGCCATTTCTGACGGCAGCATGATGTTTATGACGGCAATGATGTGGCTTTGTGGTAGAAAAGAAGATGCAGTTTATAAAGGGACTTTACACCTACACACACAAAGAACTTTTCACTTAGTAATCTCCCTAAGGAACACTTTACGACAACATATTATCTACCCAACTGTTCCCTCTCTTTCTCTCTCACCCTCCATCCTCTCTTGCTCTTCCTTTCTGGGGTAGCTATCTAATTTTGTGTATTAAAAAGTGCCTGCAGTTCTTAGCTGTTGAATATTTCATGCCTTTTAATTTTTTCTTGGTGCGAAGAGTAACTTTAACAGTCATTCTCTTTCTCTGCTACTTGCCTCCATCCCCTGAACCCACCGTGAAATCACATTTAGATTCATACATACATTTCAGAGCGCTGCTAATCTGTAAAACAAACCCAGACCTGCATTGTGGAAATTAACAATATATTGGTGAGAAATCTGTGCCTTGGAAAACATTTGCTTACAATCAACACTGCTTGATATTTTGAGTGCTGTAAAAAATCACTCAAAATGGTAAAAAATGCATACTATGAAAGAATGTGACTGAATGGGCAGAGGTGTCAAATAATCAAAATATCATAGTAATGGATTAATTTAGTCACAGTTCTGAAAGAAGCTTTATAAAGAATTCTATTGAATGTTCACATGTATAGGTGTACAGGGGTATGAATACTCTATAATCGCCATAATGATTAAAATCAATGATAAGTTATGCCTGGCATATTAATGAAACATGAGCATAGGCCCAGCATGTGTGCCTGATTCGTGCAGCCCATCCTCTCCTTACAAACTGAGGAAAAGGCACCAATCAAATGAAAGAGGGGGTTGAAAATCTAATTAAAGTGCAGCAAAGCCTGCATTTAATTAAATCACCTTTTGATACTCAAATTTCTTCTCTTAATAACTCACTTTCTTCTGTATGTATTTAATTGGATGCACTTCTTGCTTTATCCTATTAGCATGCTAGCAGCTAATGACTTTTGACTTTATTTTTCACTATTTAAGACAATGTTATGTTCTGGATTTTTCCACCCCTGCAGACTATTTGAAACAGTGTTTATTATGCAGTACACATGCCCACCATTTTATGTCTTAATATATTGGATGAAATATTAAACCTGTGTTTTTAAAGATGGAAATCATATTAGTTTGATCACAAATAATTGGATATTAGAGTAATTTTTTATAAGTATAGTTTGAGCAGATGCTGCCATTTGCTATGTACCCTGTTCTATGCACCAACTAATAAATTCTCTAAATTAATCTAAGTTCTCAAAATGAATATTGTTTTAATTGCTGTAGTTTTGTAGGCTTTGTCTTCATCTTTCCTGTCTTTTGTAATATCCCTTTAAATTAAAAAAACATCATTCTCCAGCAAGCAACATCTTATGAAATTTTCAAAAGATCGTTTATTATCTAAAATAATCTTTTCGTTGATACCCTCACACAAGCTAACTCTCAATCCCTAACTTAATAATGGTGTAATAATTCAAGTACAGATTCCAAGGCCGACTGCTAATTACCTTCTTATTGTGTAAATAATCAAGCAATAATTAATAACGTTTGGTGGCTGTGTTTGACCAGAACTTGTATTGAAATAACTGGAACACTGTTTCATAGATATGCCTCCTTGTATTTCAACACAGGTATATAAACTTAAACAGTTTCAAGGTAAACTACAATGAGAACGAGAGAGGAAGGCGTGTCTGACAGCAAGCGTCCATCAGAGCACAGAAAGTTTCATATGAATCACCTGATTGGCTTATGACCAGGATGTGGTGCGTATGAGCAGCAGTCACTCTTTAACTGCTCTCATGGTCTCATTACAGGCTGATTGATCACCTGAGCTAGCAGCATCAGTTCTCCGCTACAGTATATAATTACACTGTAAAAGTAATATTCATTGAGCCAAACACACAGACCCCAGGCAACAGAGAGACTCAGGAGGCTTTCCAAGGGTAAATAACTCTGGAAGAAAGGTTTCAGCTCAAAAACTTTAAAAAAGAAAATCAGCTCAGTAGAACGACTACTGGGTAAGCAGTGTTAGTGAAGCCACTGTAGAGTGACAACATTCAGCAACTCGATTATCTAGAAAACACTCTAATGTAAACTGAGTTGAAAGCATAGCAAGGGATGACAACACTTCAATTCACTGTAAAATCAAAATTTAATATTCTTATTTTTTTTAATAATTGCAGTGAATATTGCAGTGTTTATTAAAAATAATTTATCTGTGGATGTCATGTTTTTAAATGAATGTGCCTTCATAATTTTTATTTAAATCATTAGCCCTTTGCACTCCCCTTCCAAAGGACATCTCTTCTCTTAATGACGTATGTCTCAGCACAAGAGTGTTTCTCATTCCAAAAGTTGCTTCATTTGGATATGCATCAGCACAGGAAAAAGACTTCAACTTCAACTTATGTTTTATGCCGACTTTAAGTGACTATCTGGCGGAAACAGAAAGCATGAAATACATAGATTTTGGAACATGCTTCAAATGAACTGCAGTCTATTATCATTAATGTACGTTACAATCTGAACTGATTTACTGTATCCTTATGAATCAGATTTACAAATACTAGAGATAATCATTTTACAAGACTGCAGTGATTATTATCTCTATATTATCTATTACTGTAAATTGCAGTAACGTACAGTAGCATCTTGCCATGTTATACTGCCATTCATTAGTAAAAGCAGCCTGATACTTAAAAAGACAAATCCATTCTGAATGCAGCTGCGCTATTTACATTACAAATGTAGATAAGTTAGAAAAGTTGAACATTTTTGTTAGTTACTTCATTGCTGGTCAGCCTCTGGTTGATAAAGCAGTGGTTTGCTTTGTTGGTTTGCAAACTGTTTCTTACGATATTCAAAGTTCATCCACAGGGAACCACCAAAGGACAACATTACTGAAATCCACAAACATGTTATCTCTTCTCCCGGAGCACAGTGCAGACAGCCCTATTGTTCCTTAATTGGGAGGCAACATACTTTGTTTTATTAGTCCATCCACAACTCACTGCTAATTGCGAGTTTAGTACGCCATCAATATTCATAAACACAATCCATACCGCTTGCATAGACGTTAGAAAAATGCGATTTATTTCCCATTTCTTACTTCTTTTCTTGCAGACAGAAGTAATTATTAGTAGTATTATTTAAAAACAGCCGTCACTGTTGTTCTTTGCCATTTGCATTCAACCTCCATTCGATGTAATACGGCAGCAAATAACCTCATCATTAAGTCCATATCAGCCATGAACATGCTTCATTGTTTAGAGACAGTGTGTTTTGCCATTCCCCCTCACAAAGCAGCCATTAAAAGAAAAGACTAGTGAGCGTCAAGCTGAACATAATGATTTCATAAATGTAAAATCAAGTGAGATTATACTATCCCACACCAGCTACCAGGGTTTGGCCCTTAGTTATGAAATTAGTTATTCATGAGTGAAACCTTTAGAAAAGGTGACAGAAATGAATTATTAATAGCCAATAGGTCCAGACC
>JAZGTI010008270.1:0-20374 GCA_036877585.1 Botia kubotai | reverse complement strand
CTAGCTAGCTAGCTTGCTAGTTTTTCGCCAGCTTCTCCAGAATTACCTGCCCTACCTTTAAAGTTATAATGGTTCAAGTTTTAACACTTTTCATCAAATTTTGTCTTAAAACAGGCAACCCACCCCAAACCCACCTCCCATATCCTCTGCCTCAACCGGGGGGACAGTGTATACCCCTCTCTCCACTACCTCCACCTCAGCCTGTTGTGCCTCATCAGAGCGATCCAGCACCTCAGCAGGTTGAGCCGTATGCAGGTAAACATGGAATACATGTATATCTGATGTTTATCATGGAATATGGAATACATATGGAATACATGTATACTTATATGAGTCTTATATAATGGGTATATCATCAAACATTCTTTACATGAAACACAGAGGGAAATTAAGAGAATTCTGTTTGAATACATTTATTCTATTTGGGGTTTTTTTTGCGTGAATGCAACGTTTGTTGTAAATGAACATTCCAGGAAGGTGGTAGAATGTTTTCATTACATCCTGTTAAATATTTGACTCCACACGCACATTATGTCATGTCATGTCTTTCATCGTTCGTTTGTCACATACTGTGTCTGTGGTTTCAGTTTTGTTTACTAATGTACATGTGAAATGTGCATTAATGTGGAAAACAGATGGTGACATTTGTCTTTCTCCACACATTCTACTTTAGCACCTGCAGTTCCACCTCTGGTTATACCTGTTGGGGTACCACCTGGCCTGCAGTACCTCACTATGGTGGGACATACATCTCTCTCTCTCTCTCTCTCTCTCTCTCTTTCTCTCTCTCTCTACCATTATGTTTAAAAGTGTGGTGTTTTGTTACGAGTATGTTCTGTGCATTTCAGATCGACCAGGTTCTTATTCACCAAAAAATGGAGTGTGTAGAGAGTAAGTCTGTTTTTATTCATGTTTTTATTAATGTCATTATTGTTTTTAATGGTATAATGTTCCGTCATTAATTGCATGTACTAACTAAATTGTGACATATCTAAATTGTGATATATTTGTTGATGTATGGTAATCCATACTTGAAATGTGAACACACACACACATCCCCAGAGCAGAGCTGTGGGACTCAAACCTCTCTAACCATTAGGCCACGACTGCCCCTCAGACCCTCCTTAGACAGAAGTTTGTTAAAGGATCAATTCCCGCCAGAATGAAAAAAATCTCACACTTATTTTGGGCACCGCCTCCATGATTGTTCACTTCTATGGATCACTGTTGAGATTCTGTTTTCCATACAGAAAACAGGACGACAATCCTGGCAAACTCAAAAAATGGTTAAAACAAAATATATAAGAAACATGTACACTGTCCGTAACAACTTACTCATAATCATTTTTACTCACTGTCATACATGTCTACAGTCTTGTTCAGCTTTGAGACCAACAACCAGTATGAGATCAAAAACAGTGTCGGCCAGATGGTCTACCAGGCCAAAGAGAAGAGTAACTGCTTCAAGCGCAATATCTGCGGTTCAGCGCGTAGCTTTCAAATACGGATTAAAGACAACCTGGAACAGGAAGTCATGCGGGTGCTCAGGCCGTTTCGCTGCACTTCCTGTTGCTGCCCCTGCTGTCTGCAAGAGGTACAAAAAACACACAAAGTCTTATGAATGCTAATGTTAAACCTTCCAGGGTAAAACGCTACTGTAGTAGCTAATAACAGTAGACAGTAAAGTGGGGCGCTAGCATTGCCCATTGCCCCCCGTGCATGAACTGATCAAATGCAATGTAAGACCTGCTAATTGCATGCATATATTGTAATGCGCTTGTCTCCTGATAAACTGCATTTGTTCCTGTAACACAAATCTAAAACTCATTTAACTGTACGTTTTGTACAGCCAAAGACCATTTAATAAAGTCTTTTGGCAACTTTACTTTACTTGGCAAAGTTAGCGTGCGGCACACGAGAGTGTCACTGTTTTAGCATGTGAAGGACACTGCTCTGTTTTTAGATGCGCGTTCACACGCTTCTCCTACAGACATGCATGAGTTATGCGTGTCTCAACATCTGTGCTGTGGAATCAGGCATTCAGTCAGTCACTCACACCAGCCACAGACCCTGATCTTTTCATTTATTTATAGTGCACATAGTTTAAATAGTGGAGAAGACTTAAAGTAAACAAGTGAACAACTGAATAACTTTAAGATGTTACATACATTATTCGAGAACTTCCACCAATGGCAGAAGTACCTTATTCACACCCTTTGTTTACATATTTATGTGATTTTTTTTCCCCAGCTGGAAGTGCAGGCCCCTCCTGGAGTAACAATAGGGTATGTGAAACAGAACTGGCACCCCTTTTTACCGATATTCTCCGTCCAAGGACCCGACAGAGAGATGCTGTTGAAGATCAGGGGCCCCTACATGCCATGTAAATGCTGCGGGGATGTTAATTTTGAGGTAAATGTTTGAAGGCAAAACGAAAATGGAAAAAAAATCTGTACCCGCATTCTGTAACTAAAAACATTTAACCAGTGATTACACTTTGTTATGGTGTTTTGCATTTTTTTATTAGGATTATTCATATTCAGATTTGTGCCTATCCAGATTGTTTATATTCAGATTCAGATTCATTTGTCAAACAAACGCAAATTTTTACAAATGTTGTAAATACAAAAATCATTCATTAGGACATTTGGTGTGCGTTGACATTATATTTATAATTGTATCTATAATATCTGAAGCCTTTTAAAATAAAATCCATTTTTGCACGACTTTGTCATTTCTGTCCTCAGGTTAAAGGCATGGAGGGTCAGAAGCCTATTGGACGAATCACAAAACAACGGGGTGGCTGCATAAAAAAATGTTTTACTGATGCTACAAACTTCACTGTCCAGTTTCCTCTGAACATGGATGTGAAGATGAAGGCTGTGCTCATGGGTACCTGCTTCCTCATTGTGAGTCTTACACGAATGAATTACCACCACTGATTATTTTAATTATAGATCATTATAGTAAAGACTGTTATTGTTAGATATTCTTTACCAAGCAGCTGCAGTTTGACCTTTTTTTGTTAAGTTAGTTTCACTAGGAACCGCAGTGAACAATTTTAGGTTGTAGAAAAGTTTCCTCAATTTTTTCATCATATAACAAAAACATCATGTTCTAGAAACGTTCAAAACATTTACAACAATTTAAGATTAACTTTGATATATGACATAATGACATATGACACAGTCTCTGTTTATTCTCTTCATTTCTCACAGGATTTCATGTTCTTCGAAAAAGGCGGAAGTTTATTTTTGAAATTGTTATGTTAATGAGCTAACATGGTCTGTCAGATAAGGGAAACATCAAAACAACATTGAAACAACATCGCATGCAGTGAGGGGGTGCCCAGAGAACCACTGTACAGTAAAACGAACTGCTGCTCTGTCTTTTAAAGGCTGTATTTTAGAAATGTATTAAGAAAACGCTGATACGGCCTAAGTCTATAAGCCAATCACAGCGTTTCTAATGGCAGATTTTTGGAGTTGAGTCTTTGTTCTGTCACTTCTATAAATAAGGTTAATAAGGTTGTTTTCTTTTCACTGTTAAATTTTATATTTACTTTCTTTAGGTTTAGGGTTATTTTTATAAAAAGTATATTTTTATAATTTTTTTGTTTTTAACTTTTTTTTAACACTTTGAGCTACTGTTTAAATGAAAACTATACATAAATATATATTAGAATTTATCTCTTAAGGAATCAACCTCTCTAAATGGGCTAAAACTAAATTAAATAGCACTACGTGGAGTAAATACTTTTTACAAATGAATATTCATGTTCTGTGGACTATATTCTGTGTCTGAAATGAATATGGCTTCGACTTTTTTTATCCCTGTGTTGTTTTAACACTTGTTGACAAAGGGTTTTGGTATCATTACCAAATGGTCTTCTGTCCAGGTAAATCTGTGTTTACATTTATACATTTGGCACGTTTATCCAAAGCGACTTACAGTGCATTCAAGCTATACATTTAATTGGTATGTGTGTTTTCTGGGTATCAAACCCACAACATTGCGCTGCTAACAGGATGTACAGCTGCAGAATTAGCAGAGCATACACATAACACAATATAAAGTTCTCAGCCCAAGGAAAGGATACAATGCTAAATACAGTCAGTGTCATTCAACGGCACACTTCATGTTATACGTTCTTCATGCGGCTGTAAAGTTGTGTTTAAAGTTGTCATTTTTTTATTTGTTTTCATTATATTAAAAAGAGTACACACGTTATTTAAAAAGAAATCATCTTTGTGTTCATTGGAAGAAAGCAAGCACAACGGAAAAAGTACAGGAAATTACAATGATAGCGTTTTCATTTATAGGTGAGGTATAAATGTTGATGTTTCAGGAACGTTTAACAGTGCACAACTGAGTGTTCCTCCGCCGCAATAAACGTCCATTTTATGCGAGTTACCGCACTCAGTCAACTTACATTTAATTAAAACCCTCCTAACTAAATTAAACCAACTTAAGAACCAGAGTAAACCACTGAATGACATGTTCGATAATCACAGGTTAGTATACCAAAGACAATTGTTATTATCGTATAGGATGAGCAAACAAGATGAGATATTTCTCAGTACCGAGATCAAAATATCTTTTAGGGTGCGTAAATGATGGGCAAGATTTATTTTATCCTTTTAAATTAAGGCAGAATTATTTATGAGCTCTTTAGTTAATTCATTGGAACTAGCATGTTCATATATATACTATGTGTCATTACATTTTCACAAACGTGGCATGTTTCAAATTAAAATGCAACAGGAAATATTTGAGGGAGACATTCTTAAGCATATATACACCATACATAAAAACGTGTTTTACTTTATTAAACACCTACAAATTGTTATAACATTATATATACAAATTCAAATATATATATTTACAAACAAGTTAAAAAATGGGACAAAAAGCTGTCACAAACTACAACTACAATGATTTTGTTATTAAAACGTCAAGTTATACATTATACTGACATAGTGTTGTTGTACCCAGGAGCACATCCTTGGGCCCAACGTACATATAATTATATAATGACACTAAATGAATCATCAAGCGCACCCGAGTCACTATACTGTAGATACTTTGCAGGGTACATTGGATGTGCTAAAGATTTGTTCAGTAAGAACACATTTAAGGTGTACAGATTTTTCTGGCACAGTTCATTGATATCAAGCCTAACATCCTGTCAGTATAAACCAGAGATCTTGGCATTCGAATGGTTAATTTGGTCTGGCTTTAAACCCTGTCTCCTCGCCTTTCCGTTCTGTCTCTTTCTTTCACCATCCGAAAGAGGTAACGGCCCGCCAGCTGCAGGTCCCAGTTGTAGCGGGCGAGGATTTTCTGACACTCCTCACGAGAGCACTGATTCATGTGAAACAGCTGCTCTGTCTGATAGTGTAAGAAAAAAAGAACAAGTTAAAGTCATACCACGATAAAATGAAGGATATTAACTGACATGACTGAGGGTTAATTCTGTCAATACCTTAAGCTGCTGTTCTGCCCGTGTTGGGTTCCAGTCATTGCGATTAAGAGCTTTCTGAACTTCCTCATTGGTCACTCCATGTACCGCCTCCTGAACCTGACCAATCACAGTTCATCATATTAATAAACTCCATATAAGGGCAGATCACCTGGTATTGTGCTTTTGACTAATTTTATCTGCAAGATATATCTTCTTTTCTGTTACATAAACATTGCCTGTGCATGATATTATGGGATATAAGGAAGAAAAACACACACCTGTGCGATCACTGTCTCCTTGTTTACTTGCAACGAGTACCTCTCCTGTCCCTTTTCTCTCTCTCTTTCTCTCTCTTTGTCTCGCTCCTTTTCCTTCTCAAAGTCGTCATCTAACTGAGGGCTTGATTTGGCCAGATGGGCCATCTTGGCCAGATTGTTACTCCCAAAACACTGTTGCAATGGTTGGTGTTGGAACTGTAGCTGTAAGTGATGCGTGGGGGGGTTCCAGGCACCAGCGGCTGGGTTCACTGCTCTCCGATCATGGATCATCATCTGGGGTTTGAAGCGCTTGAGGTTGGGGGGTGGTGGGCGTGGAGGTGGAGGCGTACTGACCACAGCATCGCTGAACCTGCGGACATCGGGGGGGAACTGACTCTGCGTGGGTGCGCGGTGGCCGGACGGAGCCCCGTTCCCACTACTGGTGTCCCGTTTCACAGGAGAAACGTTAAGGAGTGACTCCAGACTTATTGAAATGCCTGAGGAGAGAGGATGACGTTGATATTTCTCTTCATCTTATTGGTCTGCAAAGTTCTGTCTGTTCCGTTTATGTATGAGTAAAATGTTCTTTTTAAATTACGTTTGAAAATCCATTGTCAGCTGACTAGAGCTTAAAACACACATTTGCCTAAAACTCTGCACACTTTGAAGTTGCCATTTTCTAACCTGCCATTTTCTTCAGATTGGAGCCTGTCTTGACTCTTGTTGGTGGATTCCCCCAGTTTCCAGTGCTGGAAAAATAAAACAGTCAGTGCAACGGTCCTATTAAAGCATCATTCAGACATGAGACGATTTTCTTCATGATGTCACTCACTCGTGCGTGTGCTCTGGGGTGCCCCAGGTACGCGCTGGATTAAGATCCCCATGACTAGTGTGCTGCAGACTGCCTCTGACAGGAGGAGAGATGAGGCCGGTACTCCGCTCGGGGTTTACTGCGGTGAGAGACGGGGCTGCCAGCGCAGGAGGGAACCAGCCAACACTCAGAGTTCTCTGGTTCTGTCCCTTCCACTCACATTTATCCAGCCTGTGACAAACAGCACAGAAAACACAGACTGTTAATACCATACGGAATACAGGCAAAAATAATTTAAAAATCTATAAAAATGGCTCTCATTGTCCTCTTACCCGTGTTCTATTAACATCACTAGATCATTCGTTAGCAGAGTGAGTTTTCTGGGCTCTGTGAAGTCTTTCACTGCACGGACCTCCATAGGTTGTGCCTAAAAATAAATGAACACGATGTCACATTGAGGTTGTGGTAAAAGATGGACAGTACAGTACATGTATCACGTATGTATCATGTACTGTATACATGTACAATGTATACAATGTAAATACTTGTGTTTAGGATACATATGTGCACAGTGCGTCCAAATCAAGACACTGTGTTACAAACACCAGAAACATGTTTTGTTTTGCTGGTTGAAAGACTGGTTGAAAGACTCTTCATGTCCTGATGGCAATAACTAAGTAAAGCAGTATAAATATATTTATATATAAATATATCTTCTGTGATAGGCGCAGGACCTTAAATTGTCCCACTTGCCTGTCAGACTATGTATTTGCCTCGTGTTCATATGTTTTGGAGATCTGGGTTTGGAGAGCGCTCCGAAAGGAGGGCGGGATCTTATGCTTTCAACTCTAGCTTGCTATTGCTAGCCTCTCCGAAAACGCCCACTCTACCTTTACTTCTGACTACCCATAGCACAAGATATTGTAGGAATGAGGTTTCAGGCATATGATACCATTTGTGTTTGGAACCCCAGTGAAACACTGACCTCTGCTACCATTGTTGTGAGCTGTGAGAAGGTCGGCCGGTCGGTAGGGTTGATGGCCCAACATTTGCGTAACACGAAGTACAGCTCCTGCGGACAGTCTGGAGGCCTCTCCAAACGCTCGCCGTGCTCCACACAATACAGTATCTACAAACACAACACATCACTTAGTCTACAGTCAAGAGAGATGCAGCACATCTTAGCATGGAGCGCTTGATTACATATTTAATGCGTCCTAGATCTTTGTGCCACACGTGCACGAACACATACCTGTCTCCAGGAAAGCCCTAGCCAGGGTTCTTCACAGTAAGTGAACATCTCCCACAACGTGACACCGAACATCCAGACGTCGGAGGCGTGAGAGAAAACCCCCCTGCGTAAACTCTCAGGGGCGCACCTGTGACGAGAGAGGTCAGAGGTCACATCACACACAACCACCTTCAATCTCATGCTGGTGTTTTGGGCTCAGCCTCTCACCAGGCAAACGGGATGCGTCTGTGTGCTGTCATGATGTAGTGATCCCGGTCCTCCAGACCTCTCATCAGCCCAAAGTCTCCGATCTTCACTTGCTCTTTCGAAGCCAAGAACACGTTACGGGCCGCGAGATCTCTGTGGATTAAACGTTTGGACTCTAAATACTCCATCCCGGCCGCAATCTGTGTGCTGAAGAGCCAGAGTCGCGAGAGAGGGAACACTCCCTGCCGCAGACGCAGCATGTCGTATAAGGAACCGAGAGGAGCCAGCTCCGTAACCTAAGCAACAAGAAAGTGTGATTACTCAATTACAATTCAATTTCATGTGATGAGATCTACATTTTAATACACTTTTCTAGCTATTTACACAAACAATTCGCTGTGATTTAAAAGTCTCACAGAGGTTATAAAACAATGAGCGTTCGTTAGAGTTGATCAAATTCAGCTAAACAAACACAGACACGAGCGGTAATGACAGGTTATATATTATATATCAATAATGATATAATAAATATTAATAAATAATTATTCTTAAGTTGTTAGTGGAACATTTGAAAACATTACAGAATTTAAAACGTTTGAATAACGTTTTACTTTACGTTCTCATAACTGGCCCCACCCATTCATTCAAAACACACCCACGGGCTAACCTTTACCTATGCCTACAACTGCCCTGCATACAAAGTCCACCATAACACAGAAACCCTTGAAAAGAATAATTATTATTATTAATAATAATTCCAAATAAAACAATAGGGCCCTTTGTGAGTGCTAAATAATAAACAGGGCGAGGAAAGACAACAACCTGATATAACCTATATGCGTAGAACCTTACATATGAACCTGTATTCAGACGGATTAGTGACGTATATGATTTGAGACAAGGAGCTAAAATTACCATTTTGAGGGGTTGAGTAAGAACCACACCATAGAGATGTATAATGTTGGGATGGTCTAGTGACTGCATGGTCGTCACTTCCTGAAGGAAATCTGTCACCGTGCTCATCTGCTTTGAGTTACTCCTCAACGTTTTCACAGCCACAGGAACCTAAAAGAGTGGAACATGTTTTCCTTCTTTTATAAATTTATCTTGATAATATAAGAATAACAATGACTTCTGAGGTAAAACATTAACATTTCATCAGGGTTTAAAAATTACACATAGCTTCGGAACATTCGCTTTAGGATATTGAAAATTTGAATCAATTATTCAAAAAGCACCGTCTGGCTTTAAATTGCCAATTTTTTTAGGATTTGCAGTATTTTTTCAGTTCTATTATAAACAAACCCAAGTGACAAAACCAGCACTGAACATATACAGACAGGGTGGCTGAAAAGTAACTAGGCATTAAAACTTGGTAATAAAGTCCATATTTCTAATACAAATGTAATGAAACAAATTGTACGTGTATTTTATTACATAAGAAACTAAAAGTAAATCGCGGGAAATATGAAATCCTATTTACTATCGTCTATTTAGACACTGTTGTCATCATGACTCCAGTGATACTACAAGTTCTATAGCCGATTTTTAATGCCTAGTTACTTTTCACCCACCATGTATTTCCTAAAGCTGCAATCCACAACTTCTTGTAGTTAAAAAAGAACAAAAATAAGTTGAGTAAGTACACAAGAGATCTATTTTCAAAACAGTCTCCTTCTCTTACCCCGATTCACAACCATAAGTTTATAATAATGATTTAGAACTTGAGCTGTCGGTTTGATTTCCCAGGAAATGTCAGTTTGGCTGCAGCTGAAGTCAAGGTACAAAGAAAAGTATGTAAAGTAACTTGCAATTTGTGGTTTCAAACAGAGATGGCGCTAGAGAGGCGAAATTTACGGATTGCAGCTTTAAGACCAGGCACGAACATCAGGGACACTTTACACAGCACTAACTGAACACAGATCAGAACTACAGCATCACCATGATAAGGAAATAACCAGCTCACCACTTGTCCAGTTGGTCTGTACCATTCTGCTTTTCTAACTACCCCAAAGGAGCCTGAGCCCAGCCTCTCCCCAAAAAACAGTTCACTGTCCTGGATAAGACAGGTAAGAGCACGTCCGTGGTCCGGCCCCTGGCCAGGTCCAACACTATTAAACTGCTCATTTCCCTCTGGGGGGCGACCATTGAAGACCTGTCAGAATTTACAAATGACGATTTAATTAAGTGACATGTTAATTAATAATCGTTCTGTAAAGATGTAAAATACTTCACCTTGATCCATGACCAGGAGCGAGGACGCATGCTGGTTTTATAACGCTTCACAGCTTCCCATAATCGCTGCTGTCCTGTTAACAAAAACAATATTTAACAAACAACTAGCTACATTTATATCATTTATATTATATATATTTATAAATCACAATTTAGCTCATCCAAATTGATCTAACTGATCTAACACACTACCCAGCTAACAGAGAACATTTTCAGAATGTTGGCCAACATTCTCCAAAAGGTTTTCTCAACGTTATCAAAAACGTTCTTGCAGTAACATTAGCAGAACTTTTTTAACGTTATATATCCTATATATCAAAAACATTATTCTTAAGTTGTTAACGGAACATTCAAAAAATGTTGCAGAATGAAAACGTTTTAATAACTTTAACATTAAAACAGTGTCTGAAAAAATGGATGTTTTGAACGTTACTAGAACGTTCAAAATAACATTTCTATCATTTTCGTTACTTAATGGAAACGTCAGAGAAACGTTCTTACAGGCTAAAATTGTTAGCTGTGTAGCCACGTGATAAAGATTCCAATGATAGCAGCATCATATTTGACATCAATTTGAAACAAATAAGAATAATCAACTGCTTTACAAAACAAACCTGGTCTACCAATGCCGATCTGTTCGAGATCTGCTTCTTTCACGTAGTTGAAGTGCTCAATACGCGTCACGTTGAGTCCGTCCCGCAGCCTAAGGTAGAATCTCTCCAGCTGCACCTCGGCGAGGAGCTGGTACAGCCACCGCGTGTCGTGATCCATCATTATTTCAAAAACAACAACCCTGCCGGAATACAGCAAAAAGACATGAATTACAGTACATGCAGAGAAACATCACTGCCAGGACCTGAGAACACGTGACTCAAATTAAAGGCTTTTGTTGTACTGGAAAAGGTACTTCAATAAACCTGTAAGTACATGTATGACTCACAACGGATTATCAGTCATCGAAAGAAACTTGAATATTCGTGTCTCGTGTTACTCTGAGTAAACTATGTGAAAGGTTAAACCTGGAAGACAATTACTTTACATATCATTACATATTTTTTCAAAACGTGTTTATATTGACTACTTACACACTCATGTTAAGAGTCACCTTAATCATATTTTTGGCCTATCTGTTCATTATTGGCTTATACAGTACTGTGGAAAATGTCTATATTAATACCAATAGAGATTTCCAGCCTGTCTTTGTCATTAATGGTAACACTCAAGTGAGTTTATGTATGAAAAACAAGTCCTCTAACAGACAGTATAGCTCGCACTGAAATATGATCGCTCCATCATCAAGTCGGTCTGGGTTTACATAAAGAGACCGAAACAACAGAGACGACCTAAATCCAGAAGAACAGGGTCTCCAAGGTGCTTAGACAACCAAACTGAAAACTACAACACTGTCAGACATGTGTTGTGTGGGTAAAAATGCTGTGAAGGGAGAATGCTTTGAAAAATAACAGCATGAATACATGCTGTTATTTATCTACTAATAAAATCAAATTAATATTTGGTGTGACCACCCTTTAAGATTATTTCTGTCCTCTGTACATTTGCACACAGTTTTTATGGCAGATTTAAGGGTTGTTCGGTTGAAATGTTGCCACAGTTCTTGATTTTTTCGGTCTTTTTCATGTCATCTCAGACTATTCCATGACCCTGAGATCAGATCTCTTACAATTGTCCGTTTCTTACAATTAGGGTCCTCAACGGGTTGCTATGGATACCTGTTGGGAATTTGCTGAAAAGTTGCAGCCAGCTGGCAGCAATTCAAACACTAGGGAGTTGTGAGGTCCTCTGTACGCACATGCTATGCTAAATAACCTGTCTGGCTCCCACACACTCATTGTTAGACATAAAATAACACTTTTATAAGGACTTACAAAGTGCCCTTCCCATTAGCTGCTGAAAATGATTCATTTTAAAACATAAAAACAAGACAAACACAGCTCACAACAGTGCAGGATAATGCCAGCATGCTGTTCGCTAACTGTTTTAAAATGAGCAAAACTGAGAAAGCAGTGAGGTTTATGAACCAAACAAACCACTTTTTTAGTGAATGCCACTGTGGACAAAGGTATGTGGCCACATATTTGTTCAGAGGTGTGTGTACGTGTGTGTGTGTGTAAAAGAGAATGATTTACTAGCTCAGATCGATCAGTCTTGAGATCAAAACAATAGATTATCAGTCTCATAAAGCAATAATGTCATAAACCAGTGTGGCAGAGCTCAATACATCTCCAAAAGTATCAGAGCGTATGTGTTTCTGTCAAGGAAATCGGCAAGGAAGTTTCTAACTTCTAACTGTTTTATACTGTATGCAAAAGTATGCAAAATATTGTTGGGAAGAAATGTACAGAGCAGGATATAACCTGCCTAGCAAATCTGTGAACCTCTGAATGTTACATCAGCGCATGTACGAGAGGAAAACTATAAACTCACTGCACTCCTCTGTTTAAAGAACCATGACAACAAAAACACACACATGACCTTTAGTGAATGATCAGCCAGTGCGCTGCAGAAGCATCAAGAGAGACACGTTTAAAACGACGGCGGCTTGTCTGAGCAGGTAACTTAAGACTATCAAAATAAGATTCTTCAAGACTACACACCCAAAGTTCCACACCCCGAATGACAAGAGGAACAGTGGATTCTGTTTAAAACGTGACGGCTTTATCGTTTAGCTGAAAGACTCGGTTACAAACGCACTAAAGCGTTAACCAGAGCCACAGAAAACGTTTCACTTGAACCAAAATATTATGAGGAGGTGAAAGATTACAGAATATGTTCTTTTTTATTTCCAAAAGAATGTTGTTCAAACACAACACAGTGTCAGTTCCTGTCTGTAGACTCTGCCCGACTCGTTTGATAAAGCAGCGCTCTGTTGTTTCTGTTTACATTTGATACGAAACCTCCTCTGAAACTGGGTGTGTACTGAAAAATCAGACAAACTATCCTGCAGCATTATGCTAATCAAAGACCTGTCATACCTTCTGAAATTCCTTCTGTGAGTCTTTTGAGCTGCCGGAATACAAAAGGTGTTTGAAAACACATGACAGACACGGATATCAAAGCAACGTGTGTATCTCTTAATAGACTCTGTATGTTTTGTCAAAAGGTGTGACTTCAATCATACCATATAATTTGTAATAAAAAGGTGTCAGTCGACGAACTATATGACTGGACCGTGAGTCAAAAACGAATATTTGGGTCAGTTCCGCTCCGTGCCAACACAACTTTACTAATTTCAACAACATTAGTCATTTTTACAGTGTGTGCAGTCATTATTATTTGTTGTTTCACAGTGAATTAACAGATTTTGTCGTGCATACAGTTGCCCGGTCATTCAGAACGATCAAAGTGAATTCTGCTCTCCAAAAACTTTATATAACTGTATATTTCAGCGTCTTTCATTTTCTTCATATTTCTTGATTCTTTATTACAGATGATGTCATTAATAAGCATAATAAGGCTAAAAATAAAGTGTAGATTTTCATCTAAGGTATATAGAAGTGCACTGTACACATCATATAGGACTCTACATAATACAGAAGAATTATTATTAGTACAGACGGAAAGGTAATCAAAAAAACATGTAGCACACTCGGTTTCACCTTGTGTTGTAAGTCAGCCATGACAGCGGATAAGCTTACTCATTTACCCAGGTGAGAGTTTAAACACAACAGCAAAGCGGAAGTAGCGCTTTTTGAAAAATAATTTTGGTTGAAATTGTTAGTTTTGACCCATGCTTTCTCTTAGATATTCATCCTGTTTGACAATAACATTTGAATGATAACATGATAACATTTAATGAAGAATATAAACATCAACTACACTGCGTTTGCAGGAGTATTGGTGGCTATTTACAGTAAATGTATAAACAAAACTTTTACTTACAAATGAACGATCCACGTTTTTCGCCCAGATTCAAGTCGCTTTTCCCAGTATGTACCCTATAGACACTCCGGGTGTAAGAAGTCCATTACAAGTCGTTTATTTTTAGTGACTTTAAACTTTTACGCACGTTTATCCTAATGTCCCTATATCAAAATATTGAGTTTTACTTGATTTTTATCCTGACTCTCGTTATCTGCAGTCGGTGTGTTACAGACCAGTCATACTTAATAAGCGCAGGTGATTTATAAACCGAGTCTGACGTCTCTGTGTTTTCCCCTCGATCTGAGTTTCTCGTCACTCCGCCTTCTCCGGTCCTCCGCCCTATTGAGCTCTTCGCCTGCTGGGTTTCTGACCTGCTTCAGGTAATACCACGAATACTCAAGTCACGTTTTTACTTTAGTTTTTTTCCAGTTTTTAATCTTCTTGTTAATATGTTTCTATAGCTCAATAGCCTCCCTCATCATGTTTTTTTCACATTGTGTATTTATAACTAACAAATTACAAAATTATCTAGTTATACAATATATAATTTTCCAATAAATGGCACGCATACAGTATAAATGCCTTAGAATAACTGCATGTATACTGTTGTCCTTTTAAGGTACTGTTTATTGAGTTATTGATCGTGCATTATAATAATTACAAGTAATTATACTTTACAGGAAGCACAATTTGCTTGTTATACATTCCAGACTTTGTGAAAGTGTTGAAATGAAGGATATAAACAGTGTGTCATGACTAATTTTAATAAACGGGCGTGAAAGGAAATATGAAATGCTTATATTACTACGCAGTCTACGGGAACTCTCGTGCTTGCAGCGGGATTCTGCATCATTACAAACAGAGACTGAGACGAATGAAAACAGAGACTGTTTTCTCCCAGCGCCCCTTTCGGCCTCTCCACTCCAGTCCTGTCTTTCCGGTTTGACTGGGTATTTATGGTCTTTCTTCTTGTCACAAAAAGACACAAGACTATGCAAATGCCCACGTGAACAAGAGATTATGTAATGAATTCCCTAGAGCCATTTTTCTTCTGTTCACTTCATACGTTCGTATTTGTCACGAATCAAATACATTTCATAATAATTGATAGAGATTATTAGGGTAGCAGCGTCGTTAGGTATTGTAAAACATTGATGATTGGGCCTATTCAATTCATTACAATTCATCTGTTACCAATAAATTATTTTCTCTATAAACCTAATAAGCAATTAATAACAAATCATTGCGAGATAAATAATCCAACAGGCTTTCAACACCTTGGAACGGAAATTCATCTCCTGTTAATTTGTTTATTGAGTCACTTATGTACAGTAATTAAAAGACCTCCTCATAGCTGACTGCTGACTGCGACACGTTTTGAAATGTGTTTTTCCTTCCTATAATATTGTGACTCAACTGTGAGGATGTAATTTAGGAAGTATGCGGTCTGTTTTCAGCCCTCTGCTGTCTATTGTGTAGTATCAGGAATTGAAAGAGATTGACATCATAATTACGAATGATTGGTAACAAGTAAGATTAGTAAACAGATTAGTGGGGGATATAATAGTTAAAAGAATGGGAAGTCAAATTCAGGTAAGTGATTGAAACATTTGTATCAATCTATAGCATTTAAATATATTCTCATTTTCCTCTTACAAATAAACAGGTCGTTTTCATCAAACATTTGGCTAAGTAAAGCAATAAATTAGCATAACTACAAAATGTACTTTAAAAGGCTCTAGCTTTAAAGATACTCCAAAAAATAGAATATTTGCCTTATCAGAAATTTAACAAATTTACAATATACACAATCCCAGTTCATTAAAACGTGCTTGGCCGTTTCTTCAGTCAGGTGAAATACTTTTCTAATAATATGAATTATCATAGGGAATTACTTTATTGAAAAAAGAAAATATGGAGGTTATACTGTGCTTTAAATGAGAAATGGTCATATCTTCTTAGAGATAATTACACAAATTATTCTCTAAATATACAGATTAAAAATACATTACTAAACATTAATAGAAAAAACAATCGTATATATTAAACATTCGTATGAAAAAACAGTCAGATATTTTTATGTTGCAAATACCTATAACGTCATTCTTCCGGGCCATGATGTCATTAGTTATGCGCCGCGTGTGTTTATGCTTTTGTATAATGAACGCGACTGTATCCATTGATTAGGTGGTCTCCTCGTAATGCAGAATTTGGTTTATTCGCCCCACTTTCGCGGAAAATAAGCAAAGGGGCTTGTATATTTTTAGCTAGCATTGGTTTAAAACAGCACGTAAAGGTAAGTGGTATGTCGGCGTAGTTCAGAGACTATAGAGAATGAACGAGTGTAACGTAGCTGTTAGCTTGCCAGCTAATTAGCGCGTTTGCACACGCCAGCTAATAAAACCTGCAGAAGCAAACAATGTCAGTTGTTATTGCAAAATACACTTCAAAAGTGTGCTTCCATAGATTACAAATCGCCAAGAAAAGCTTGGATTAGACGCGCTGAATATGAACTTGAATTAAATATCTTGCCCGATGATTTAGTCTTCAGTAGCTACATTTTACGTTTTGCAATTGCACATAAATATTGGAGAAAATTTAATAAATCACTTTTGGTTCAGACTTGCACATTACATTTATTGTGAGTCCATGCAGTCTAAAAACGCTCACCGTCTCATACGTGCTTCAAGTGTAAATTTTGAGGTTTTTTTCACAGGAGTAAATGAGAATACTGAGCAATAAAACGTTGTTTATATTAAATGTGCACATTTAAGCTAGTAATTAGGGTTGATAACTGGTCTGTTATAAGATAGATCACACAAATTAATTGTTCACCTTCCCCTGACACAAGATTCAATGCAACAAATTTACATCAGTTTAAACTTTAACCCCTGCAGGCGGCGAGCTGGCGCAGGTAGCAGGTTGCCAGTGGACTATGAGAGACAGTGGTGGAAGCCTGGCCCAGAACCGCTGGCAGGGCGAGCTGTCATTGACTGTGAGCCAGGAAGCCAGCAGTGTTGGAGGCATGGGAGGTGGTCTGATGGACCCAAACTCCCCTCCCAATGCCACCAGCCCCATACACTTCAAACTAGGTCACAAGGAGCGCGTCTGGACTGGTGAGTACATAGAACCGGTGGAGGTTGATGAAGAGGTTGGTTCTGATGAGAACGAAGATGACGTAGAAGAGGAGGAAGAACAAGACGATGAAGAGATAGACTCTGAATGTGCTCCGTGGGAGGAGAAAGAGGAAGTGGAAGACTGGCAGAGGCCCTTTGAATCTCAACCACAAGTTATGCATCTTCACAGTTATCCACAGCAGGCGTCATTACGCGATGAGGAGGTCCAGTTCCAAACCAGAGACTTTCCAAAGAACCCCGTCCAGATGCGGCTTCATGGGCTTAGACAGCAAAGACTGAAGCGTTGGCGGAGGCTGCGGTCTAGTGTGGGGTTGCGCAACCGGCTCGTGCAGAACTGGAAAACATGGAGACAGCGAGCACAGTGGGTCGGCACCCTAGGGTATCGAAGGGCAAGGAGGTGGCGCCAGTATAGCCTTCATGCCAGCAAGAGACAAGAGCAGGAATGTAACAACATGAGCTCGTTGCAGTTAAGTGCAGAAACAACAAGTGGAAGACAAACAGGTGAGACATTTAATGTTCTTTTCATTTCAAATCTTTTGTAGCCAAAACTCCATTATATTTATATACTTATTCTCTCTCCACAGAAAACCAGTTCTGTAGTTTCAATGGTTTTCGTGGGGATTCTCAATCGATTTCAGCAGTCAGTGGAGGGCGGGAATATCTTTCTGTACCTGAGAGACCTACCGCTCAGAGGATGGAGATGGCCCTCACAGAAGAGCACAGGACTTGTGTCCAAGGTAACTCTCTGGGTTAAGACCTCCGACTAACTGCTGTTCTGTAGAAGCTAATTCAGAATTTTGATTCCTAGTTAACATCCTTATAGTCCTAGGTGAGATGTTACTAGAGACGTTATATAGACGTTTAACTGGCTAAACTGTGTTGTTCTAAGAACTGTTCAGAAATGATTTCCAAAGAGAAACAGACAGCCTGTTTCCATAACTGGATGCATTTGCATCTCACAGCCTACTGATAAAATTAGCATAGCATCCCGAATTCTGTTGTGACCTTACGCATTCATTTATTTCCCAGGTCTTCTTGATGAATACCTTCAAATGTATGGAAGTCTAATTCCGGTACATTCTGACGACATTGTTGAGGAACTGCAGAGCATCTTCAGCGAGGACTTTTCCCAGCCTCACAGGTCTGGCACATGCATGACTTCAGACACACTCGTCATCGCTGCTTTACATCTTATGCAGTCGAGTTTCAGCAGTTTTTCTCTTTAACTTTGTGCTAACAGGAAAATATCAGTGCAGCATCTAATCCAGTGCTACCAGAGGTCATCAGGGATGGCCATGGTGAAAGGGTTCCGGGTAAATTACAAGCGTCATGTTCTCACAATGGATGATCTCACCACCCTCTACGGACAGAACTGGCTGAATGACCAGGTTAGTTTTGGGTTATACACGGATTGCACCACAGTTCCTGTTATTTATCCGTTTCATCTTGTCTGATGTACACATTCATCCGTCTGATTCTTCAGGTCATGAACATGTATGGAGACCTTGTGATGGATTCGGTGCCTGAAAAGGTAATTGTTGTTTTCCTCCAACGGTTCTGCTCTATTTATATTTAATTGTGTACTACTTAAACCTGTAGCGTAATGGGTAGAGCATTGCTTTAGCCACGCAAAGGTTGTGGGTTCGATTCCCAGGGACCACACTAATACTGACAAACTCTAAAATCTAGAATGCACTGTAAGTCGCTTTGGATGAACATGTCGGCAAAATGCATAAATGTAAAAGTAAATATTAGTTGACAATTTCAGACGACACATATTTGGGGAGAAAATGTGAGCCGTGCTGGCAAACAAGTTGGAATGTGCACGGCTAATTACGAGCTACATGCAAACCAAGTGAAAAATGACCGTTGTGGTCTAATTTAAGGTTTTCACAAAAATTTGTTCGCCAAGCCCTTGTCTAGCGATTCCAAAGCTCTAAATAGCAGTTGAACATCTAAAATCATCCTTAGTTGTACGTTTCTGAGAGGCGTATCTTTCTAAATCTTTCCTTTGTTTTATAATCCATGAAAAATCACAGTTCTATTTTCGGCTCTCCGCTTGGTGATTCAGACAGGTGTAGCTCATTCATGTTTTGCCCGATTCCAACCAATCGCACATCTTTGAACGTAAGAATGTAAAAATAACAAGAACTCATTTTTGAGAATGTGCTCATCGTGACTCATTTTGCCAGCACGGGTCACAAATCCGTTTGCGTTCAGGTGTGTGTAATGGCGTCTGTGTCTCGCTCATTTTTAGGTGCACTTTTTTAACAGTTTCTTTTACGACAAGTTAAGGACCAAAGGTTATGACGGAGTGAAACGATGGACAAAGAATGTAAGCAAACTCTAAACGTATTGGTTGTGAAGTCAAATCTTATTTTATACTTCATAAAATTACCTTGTTGTACTTCTGTGCTAATCCTTGAAGCAGATACGTACCACTTTTATTGGACATGCTTAATTATTCATTAACCTGTATTTAGGTGGACATCTTCCAGAAAGATCTGCTGTTGATTCCCGTCCATTTAGAAGTGCACTGGTCACTTGTTTCGGTTGATATTAAACGGCGCACCATCACGTACTTCGATTCTCAGCGAACTCTTAATCGACGCTGTCCTAAGGTAAAATCTAGCGCATGTAAAAAACAATGTGACGCGCTCTTCCCCACATGCCATGAATTTTTTAACTGCATGTAATATCTAAACTAATGGGATGTGTCATAACTCTTTATTTTCTCCTCCACAGCACATTTTTAAATATCTACAGGCAGAAGCCATTATAAAAGAGCAGAGGGCCTTTTTCACCGGATGGAAAGCCTTTTTCAAAATGGTGAGTCAACACAAAGTGTTGCGTTTGGCAACTGATGTTCCATTTGATTTATTGGTATTTGTTTAAAATAGTTCAAATGTTTAAATGACAATTCATAGAGTTTTTGATGTGTTACAGAACATAGGCAGACAGAATAATGACAGTGACTGCGGGGCGTTTGTCCTGCAGGTATGTACATTCACCGTCTTACTACATTTGTAACTCCTTAACAATGCTTCAGTACTTAGTAGTTAACAGTAGTTTTAAAGTTTACAGTATAGTCACATTGGGCGTTGAGGTGACCTTTCGTTTTACTGCATGAAGTGAAGTGCAGGCCAAGTA
>JAZGTI010008269.1:0-20380 GCA_036877585.1 Botia kubotai | reverse complement strand
AAGTTATTTGATGGAGTTCTCAGTGCTGTAAGTTTACATTAATTTTACACCTCTTTCCTAACATTACATTTTACATTTACATTTTATGCATTTGGCAGACGCTTTTATCCAAAGCGACTTACATTGCATTATACTATACATTGTTTTTTTGAATATGTGCAATCCCTGGGATCGAACCCATGATCTTGGTGTTGTTAACACCATGCTCTAACCACTGAGCCACAGGAAAGCTAGAGGAGAAATTAAAATTAAAGGGTGAACTATGAAATCTATCAAAATACATGTTTGGATGTCATTGCTCAGATCATTGATTTCATGTTTTAATCTCATTGCTTTCTGAAGAAATGAATATTGAATTCTCTGATGTTTGACTGCAGAAGCATCTGAGCACCATTTGATTCATGTAACCTGTGAGATTCATCTCAGCAGAAACAATCTACAGGAGAACAATCTACAGCAGAACAATCTACAGGAGAACAATCTACAGGAGAACAATCTACAGCAGAACAATCTACAGGAGAACAATCTACAGCAGAACAGTCTACAGCAGAACAGTCTATAGGAGAACAATCTACAGCAGAACAATCTACAGCAGAACAATCTACAGGAGAACAATCTACAGCAGAACAATCTACAGCAGAAATGTCTACAGCAAAACAATCTACAGCAGAACAGTCTACAGGAGAACAATCTACAGGAGAACAATCTACAACAGAACAATCTACAGCAGAACAGCCTACAGCAGAACAGTCTATAGGAGAACAATTTACAGCAGAACAATCTACAGGAGAACAATCTACAGCAGAACAATCTACAGGAGAACAATCTACAGCAGAACAATCTACAGCAGAACAGTCTACAGCAGAACAATCTACAGGAGAACAATCTACAGCAGAACAATCTACAGGAGAACAATCTACAGCAGAACAATGTACAGCAGAAATGTCTACAGCAGAACAATCTACAGCAGAACAGTCTACAGGAGAACAATCTACAGCAGAACAATCTACAGGTGAACAAGAAGGTATGGGAGAACAATATACATGAGAACAATCTACAGGAGAACAATCTACAGCAGAACAATCTACAGGTGAACAAGAAGGTACGGGAGAACAATATACATGAGAACAATCTACAGGAGAACAATCTACAGCAGAACAATCTACAGGAGAACAAGGAGGTACAGGAGAACAATCTCCATTTTCTCTCTGTTGTACAGGAGATGTAATTAATGATGATAATGATGTGTCTACATTATTAATATTGTTTTTATGTGGACGGCCCCTCAGTCTGGCTGTAGGGCTGAAGATACTGGAGCAGGTTTGTGTATGTGATGATGAGAGATCAGCTGTTACTGACTCACACACACAACAGTGTGCTGCAGCTGTATGCCGTCTGACTCTGAGTGTTGAGATCATTTATGGCGCAGATTTTTATTCTGATATGATTTTACACTGATTTTACACTGCAAATGAAGTCATTATCTTTTATCATTAATGTCATTATTTTCTTTTACTAGTGATGATTTCTCAGTAATGAGGTAGTTTTGTTCCATGAGAAATCTGTAGGATGAACTTGAGCTCTGTTTTAAACTGCCATTTTAAAGACCTGGATGAGAAAAAGATGCACAGCAAAAACATCATCACACTTCAGATCTATCTCAACGGTTTCTCTTACATTTAGTTTGTTACTTACATAAAACAACTACAACCTCCATTTCATTCCCTGAGCTATAAAAATGTGTCTGGGTACAGTTTGTATCTTAAATGCTGTTGCCATGATAACAGTATAAGTGCTTACATTAAAAAATGCTTTTGTCACATATTTATTGTGACATTAGAAAAATTACTCATTATTTGAAAATGACTTTTAAAAAGCAGATTTAAATATTTCTGTAAGTATTTGATAAATGAATAAATGTTGAATAGACAGTATTTGTGAAGAGTGTGTGATGTTGTATTACACACACCTCACACTGGCCCACATTAAGGCCCCTGGTGTATAATAACTGCAGGATCAGTGACCCAACAAAAGAGAAAATCACAGGACTGATCACAGGTCAGCTGACCCATTGATCTGTGAGGTCAGAGGTCAATCCTGTTGATAGACTGTCAGGTTTGTCCTGGGTGTGAGAGGTCTCTCTCTCTCTCTCTCTCTCTCTCTGTTTTATAAGCATTTTATAAGCATATCAGAATTAGATAGTCTCTTTATAACTATATTACACTCCTCATAACATAACGCTGAACCAATTTGACATGATAATGTCAGCGATGAAGGGTTTCTTTCATGGAGTGACACTCTTGCGCCCTCATGTGGCGAGACTGTGAAATGCATCAGAATGATTACTACAGTATATACAGCTGCACTGTAAAGTACAAGAATTTAGAGAAAGAGGCGGAAGATTCCGCTCGTCTCAGATCAACATGGTGACGTCGACCAGGAATTAACCCCTCAAATTCACGACACGGATCGAGATAAAGTCAGATTGAGGGCTCGTTTGTGGTCGTGGGGTGTTGAGTTATCGAGGTGAGTGAGTGAGTTTTCTGTCAGACAAAAGCGCTTAATAGAGTCAGTCAGAAAACACAGCTGATGAATTCAAGAATCAATGAACCTCACCTAAAGTCATCAGTATGAGCTGGACTCAGTATGAGCTTCATTAATTCAGTCATTTTCTACAGTTATGCTTTGTGTCTGGATGTGAGACAGGTTGTTCTATAGGAGAAATTAAACAGACACTGTGTGTGTACTGACAGTGCAATCAGCTCTGATACACACTACATCAGACTGATCTATCAGCCTGGAAATGAGTAAGATCTCATAGTCTTGGAAAATCTTACATACAGGTTTGCTCAGAGTTTTAAGGCTGACCGACATGTTAATATAATATTCAGACTGAAAAGGTGGTACAGTGACCTCTAGTGGCTGACAGAGGACGTGGCAGTAACACAGTTCTGTCTCTCCCCATCTGATAGGTGACGTCTGATGAAGCCAAACACTTCTAGGAAAGTCACTTTGTCTTTTCCTTTACTAACTGCAGCCACGCCAACTGGTGAGATCATGAGAGAGAGAGAGAGAGAGAGAGAGAGAGAGAGTGCGCGTGTGTGTACATCTGCTTAACGATTCTTGGGGAATACATTTGTTGTGGTGACATTTTTAAAAACAAATATAAATTAAATAGTCTCTTATAAATGATATAAATTCTTAAATGTGGGCATGAGTTAGTCTGTTATTTCTTGCTAGAGTCGTGTTACAGTCATGTGTTTGTCTTAAAGGTATAAAAATCCCAGAGAACTGTGTCCCGCATCTGCGCAGAGCTCTCTCAGATGGACGAGGAAGTGAAGAAAGTGTGCAGAGAGAGAGAGAGAGAAAGAGAGAGAACAGTTGGCTAATGACCAGTGTGTTCACCGTGAGATGTTGACCAAGATGATCGCAAACTGTGTGCCAACCCACTCCACTCCCTTTCACACCAGCTTCCCTACCCACAATGCCACCTGGCCCCTGCAGCGCTGCCAAAGAGTGAAGCTGTCAGTGTGGTCTTGGACTTGACCCTCAGTCCGTGCCCGTCACCAGACCTCAAACCCCGCAGGGATCCGTCTGAACGGCGTGTCTTTAACGGAGAAACTGCAGTTGGGAATAAACGCTCCTCTATTGTTGCTCCAGAGACATTTGAACTGGAAGATATTATTTCCCAGCAGAGGCAGAGGCAGCAGCAGGTTATTATATCTACACACTGAGTCTGGTACGTTTTACCAATGTATATGTGTTAAAATTATTTGCATTATATAAATCATGTGATCTATGTTGTTTATCTTTTAGGAAATTTGGTGCCCTAACAATTGAATACAGTGATATAATATTACTTTCCTGTAGCTCAGTGGTTAGCGCATGGCGTTAACAACGCTAAGGTCATGGGTTCGATCCCAGGGATTGCACATACTCAGATACAATGTGTAGTATACTACAGTATTACAGTATAATGCAATGTAATATGCCAAATGCATAAACTGGGTAATCTCATGACGTGTTACTGTTGCATGAGCGCGCTGTGTGATTGGCTGGAGATGACAGTCAGTGGGCGGGGCTGCAGCAGCAGCAGCAGCATGTGTTTGTTTGAGTGAGCGCTGCTGATCAGGAAGCAGCACCGGAGACATGGTGAGACATCATGAGACATACTGAGCTCTTTATCTGACGCTTTCAGTGAGTGTTTGGTGCTCGTATAGTGTCGTCTGACAGCCAGTTTGATGAAAAGCCAGATGAAAGGCCGGCGTGGTTATTTGTGAGCACTTGTGTTTCCGTTAATTCATTCTGATGGCGGAACATTAGCCTGTTAGCTTCAGTGATGTAATCTTTACACTTTGGGTTTCATCGGGGTTTAACATTATTCCTTTTTCTTGTGTTTTTACGAAGCGACTAAAGTCAAGCTGTTTAGCAGACGCTGGAGGTTTTAGGCCTGTTTACGGTTTAGTTTTGCTTGCTCGTAGTGATCGTAGTATTTATGATTATTAATAAATCTCAGTAGAGTTGTTCTAACTCATCGGTTTTAAAAGCGGTGAAGATTTGATGTCACTTGTGTTGCAGGTGCATTCGGAGTATCTGTCGCTTTTAATGTTAGTGTATAAGATGTGGTGCAGTAGTTTTGTACACGTCCCGTTAGTTTAAACTGCACATTGTGAATCAGGGCCCGTGTCACAGGATAAACTGCAGAAATGAACCACTAGACAAACAAAATAATACTGCTCATAACAAGAGCAGAGATGTGTATTTGTGTAAAAAATTCTCTGATATTATTATTGCCATCATCATAATCATTATATAACACAGGAATGTATTGTGTATATATATCAGGCCTATATTTAAAACTATATGTTATGTTATGTTCATGCCTGTGTGCTGTGACATCAGCTTTCCATTTGAAAAAACCCTCAAAACATGAAACTGAATCATTCGGTGTTGACTGTCTTTCATATTGTGCTCCTGTCATATTTCATATTCAGTTCAATATTCATCTTGGGAGGGACTCTGATAACAACAGGCGCTGTTGTTATCTTATCATAGGCAGCTGTGTATTGGATTACTGTTCTGTAAATCTGTTCAGCTTTGACTAATTGCACCTGTGGGTTGTTTAAGTGGTTCCTGTGGGTGAGCTCTGTCCCTCTGTTTTTGTGTAGTGACTCTACACTATATATGTATGTATATATCTCACTCACTATATCAAGTTTGTCATAAGTCATTGTTTATTTCCATGTGACCAGTATTTGAGTGAATCTGCTGACATACAGTTAACAGCTTTTTCATTGTATTTAGAACTGAAATATATCATTTTTATTGCATGATGGTAAAAGAATTGTGATGATTTCATCACATCACATCACATGAGAATGTCATGATGATGATTCATGTGATTCAGTGTCATTGTTTTTGTGGTCAGTGTCTGGGTGTTTAAGGTCATGACCTTTGACTCCTCTCTCTGTTGCAGTGTGCGCAGGCTAATGACTGGCAGTCAGCCAAGTCCATATACGAGTTCACAGCCAAAGACATTGATGGAAATGAAGTGTCTCTGGAGAAATACAGGTTTGTGTGTGTGCTGTGCATGTGTGTGTGTGCTGTGCACATGTGTGTGTGTTGTGCATGTGTGTGTGTGTGTTATGCGTGTGTATGTGTGATTTGTTATGGAATATTATTAGCTGTGCTTGTGAATAATGTTTTCTGATACAGTATACAGCAACACCATATAAACCACACACAACACCACATCACTTATATGTGTGCATTTAACAGACACAGCGACTTGCAGGTTCTTATTCATCTGATCAGTTCATCAGTTTGTGTTCACTGGGAATTGAACTAATGATCTTGAAAATGTAAAAGTCCGGTTTCTCTTGTTTTCTTTCTGTGGTGTTTCCAGTAAATCATCTGTTCTCACCTACATAACAAAATCCACGTTTGAATATGCTGAATATGCTGATCTTTATCATGTTTTAATCATGGGTTCATAATCAGAATCTTTATGTAGGAATGTGGTTCAAAGAGTGTGAAGCTGTATGTGTGTGTGTCTGTTTTCAGAGGTTGTGTGTGTATCATCACTAATGTGGCCTCTAAATGAGGCAAGACCCCTGTAAACTACACTCAGTTTGCGCAAATGCACGTCACGTACGCTGAGGAAGGTTTACGAATCCTGGGCTTCCCCTGCAACCAGTTTGGGAAGCAGGTATGTGCCAGCGACACATACAGGTGTGTGCAGACTGATCACATTGAGTCAGACTGGAAGACTGAGTGGAGAGCATTGCATTCTGGGATGCGTTATTCCTCACAGTGTGCTATTATGCTAATAGTTATTAGTGGGTTAGTGGGACATTGAGATACCTTAACTGTAACTAGGTTACACAAGACACTGTAAGTGAATTACATTGATTTATGAGGGGCATTTTAAACCAATAGAATAAGCGAAGATCTAATGCAAAACAGTTATTGGTTATTAGTTATCTCAATAAACATTAAACTTAACAAATCACATTTACTTTAATGTTTAAATTCCTAAATATGAGCTAATAATAGTGATGTTTAACTTGGCAAACAGACTTAAATAGGACAGGCAGAATACATTCTTTGTCATTGTAGTCGGTCAGTAGTAATCAGTCTGTGTTATCATGTTGTCTGATGTTCAGGCTGTCTGTATTATTCTCGTCCTGCACACTGACTCTCAGGCTGTTGTGTGTTTACAGGAACCTGGAACAGAAGCAGAAATCAAGGAGTTTGCCAAAGGCTACAATGCCGAGTTTGATCTCTTCAGTAAGATGGAGGTGAATGGAGACGGAGCTCACCCTCTGTGGAAGTGGATGAAAGAGCAGCCCAAAGGAAGAGGCACTCTGGGAAAGTGAGTTTCTTGACCACACCTGCACCAGATCTGATTCTTTATTATTTCAGCTGTTCTTTGTTGTAAACACTGTTTTGTTTCGTCATAGCAACATCAAATGGAATTTCACTAAGGTAATTTTTGTGTTTTAATAAATATACACTCTTAAGAGTAACGTTTCCCTTAAGGTTCTTTGTGGGGCTGTATGGTTCCATAAAGAACCTTTAACTTTCCACAGAGAACCACACAAGGTTCTTTGTAGTGGAATAAGGTAAAGGAAGAATGTACCTTTGAGTGAAAGAAACATAAAATGGTGCAGATTTCCTCTGGTTCTGTGTGATCATCTGTTTTTATCATAGTTCCTCATAGACAGAGAGGGTCAGGTGGTGAAGCGGTACGGGCCAATGGATGATCCCAGTGTAAGTCAACATCACTCTTAGGCTGCGTTTACACTGGCACAAAAGAATCTGATTTTTTTACTCCCATCTGACACAGATGGGAATTTGTTGCACGTGTGTAAACACACAAGGTCCGGTTTTTCCGTATCTGGGCCACTGAAGCTGTACCGAAAATAAAGAGCAAATATAAGGAGGCTGTAAGGATATATGGAGTGTGTCATATATGTCTTTATGATGGCGTCTTTTTAAAAAAAAATACTTTAACTTTAATTGCTGTTGGTTGTACGTTTGCCAACTTTTGAACAGATGAATTAGCAAAAGTACATCCACAACTCGAGGGTCAATCTTGGCGCTCATCTTAGTGACTGACTGGAATCTTTTAGGCCGGGAGATGAATGTAAACATGTGAAGCCTTTAACACTTGAACAAAACTGCAGCAAAACCATAATAATAGATTCTGTCTCTGTTTATGTGCTTTTCAAACCTGTATATTTTTTTATACAGAGCAGATGTTCTTGTGTTTGAAGCTCTCACCCTTCTGTGTTCCATGAAAATAAACCATTGACCTGATGGTGAATGAATTGTATTAAAATTCTTTCTTTTTTTTGTCCAAACAGGTCGTTGAAAAGGATCTGCCGAAATACCTGTAGCCTCTTAAATCAGAGGCTCGTGTTCTACTATATGTTCCATGTGTTTGTAATCTCCCTCTCCTCTGCTGATATCTGGACATCAGCGGGTCACACCAGACCCGTGATGGCTGTTCCTGAAGTCTACAGGAGGGGACAGCCTGATGACCCTGACGTGCAAATTCTTTGGGAAACCTGCTTGTGTCCAGACGTCTCATCAGAGAAGAGCCTCATACAACTTATACATTTATCTGAAAATGATGCAAGCTTCTCTAAAGAACATTTTCTATTATGTAGTAATAATAATAATAAAAGATTAAAGTCAGAACTTTGTGTTTCTGTGGCTGATTCATTCCAGCTGTACAGACAGAGAGGGACAGATGTTTCTGTTTACTGGACTGGTGTAAGAGATTGAATATTGTTTAAGAATGTGGCATAATTTATCTCAATTCTGTCTACTGCACATAAATATGTTGGTGATCTGGTGTAGTGGTTGATGATCAGGGCTGGTAACTTGAAGGATGCAGGTTTGAATCAGTTATTAATGAATATCTTGTGATGGAATGTGTTAGGAATTGAAATCTAAATTTTGAACTAAAAATAAAAAGTTTGTAATGTTTGTTGGATTTTAGACGTATTAAATTATGATTGAAAAGTTCAATAGCGGATATATATTCATTGTGTAAAAGCATCGTGCTGTTTATTGTCGTAAGAATTGTGCGTCACTTTGTGTTTATCTCGTACAAATGACAGTTTATCATTTATCCTGTTCTCTGAAGGCGACTGTTTCAGGTGTGTTGTAATGTGAATATCAGGCGATAGGGGGCAGTATTCACTGATACTCTGATGCAGCAGTTTGTCTCTAAAACCTTATTTTACACATCTTTAAATGATCTATAACACTGTGTGCGATTTTAAGGCAGAGCAGTGGGCACTATGATATGGTTGTTGAAACAAACGCTGACAGACGTTTCAGGACCTGGTGTGTGTCATATACATATGATTTATATACACTATACCGTATATATATTGTGAGGTGAGCTCTGATTTGTAGCAACATGCATCTGTTATCAGTCGAGCACAGATTTCCTGTGTCAGCTCAGAGCGTGAGACCACTGACAGAAAATACTATCAAATCCTAAAAATACTGTTTCTGTTCCATTGTTGAGATCTGAGAGTCGAGATGAGGTCTTGTTCTCAGGAAAAACATCACAGACAGGCAGAAGTCTCATAGGTGATTATTTAATGTGTATATATTTAGTTATTTATTTATTATGTTAGTATTCACAATGTTTTTTTTATTTAATTTGAAAAATATTGATCATTACAAAAAGATTATTGTGCAGGTGTGTTTTTACAGAAAATCTCTTGAAGCGCATGAGACAATGCAGAGACATTGAGGTATGTGTGACAACAATGGGTCTACACAAATTAAAGATTTATACAATGTTTTAATCAGAACTATGTTCTTATAAAAACAAATAAATAGTGCTATTAGCTTTTCTAATGTAATAGAGTCAAACATTCAGACAAGAAGCTCAACTCTAGAGTTGAGTGATTTCTTCTGTTAGTCTTACACATTGTTTGTTATTTGATGTGGCTGCATATGTTTTTGGGAAGGGGGAAACTCTCTCATACTCTACATTTAGCCTGAACTAGCAGCTTGATCACATTTAAACATGTAGAACTATCAGCTTAATTTGACCATTTATCTTCCCTTCTTAGGAAACAGTGTGAATTAAGAGAAAGAAACGATTCTTAACATAAACACAATTAAGAGCAGCATTTGCTTTGCTTTCAGATATTGTTCCATCACAATCACATTTAAAAATAACATTTAAACATGTTACTGTAATGCTTATTTTACATATGCTTAATTGCCATGAAAATAGTGTATCAATGCAAAACATTTTAATGTTCCTAAAAACTTTTGTTACGTTTAATTTTGGGGTGAAATATGACCTGCGTATGTTCCTGACGCCTTCCTGAGATTCATCCAGGATCATTCAGTGACATGAATTGTGTGTCTGCAGTTACAGAAAGAGTCTGAGCTCAGATCAGGTGAATATTTCTGCAACACACTCTGTAAGTCAATAAAACACAGTACAGTCAGATACTGTAACATTTACTGCAGAGCAGCAACAATCAAAAAGAGAACAATATCTTACACAAATAAAAACAGCAACATCAGAGATCATGAGAGATGAATCATAGATGACTGACAGGTGGGTGGGGGCTGGTTGTCATGATTACAGATTTTGGCAGCACTGCAGTTTGTTGCCCTTCTGCCCGTCTGTGGTCGGTGGAATGCTGATGTCCACCACATTGTTTCCTGGGGACTCATCATGCGCTGATCCATCAGCGATCTGCTTCTGAGATACGATACGATAAATTTCTGTACAAAAAAAAAAAATCATCTAAACACAGAGAATGGCTTCAGTATTTCTGTCCATGTATTTCATCAAAATCTTGAACCACGTTTAAATGATAACCACACTGAACGTTGTTTAAAATTCATATTAACACATCATGATGCTACAAACCATTAAACTATTGTTTGTGATTATTGAGGTTATTGAATATTCATGTCTTTAGTCACTGTTGCCTACACTCACACGGATACAGTGATTTTTACATGGTTACGGTGATTTTAGCGTTTGCAGAACCCCTTCATGACATCACGTAAACCAGATTCACAGGCGTTCACACACCTCCGTCTAATTAGAACGCAGTACTTCACTGGAGTCACTGTGTACCTGTTACACACCTCCGTCTAATTAGAACGCAGTACTTCACTGGAGTCACTGTGTACCTGTTACACACCTCCGTCTAATTAGAACACAGTACTTCACTGGAGTCACTGTGTACCTGTTACACACCTCCGTCTAATTAGAACGCAGTACTTCACTGGAGTCACTGTGTACCTGTTAGGATGTTCTTGAACGCCTCCTCCACATTGGTTGAATCCAGAGCGGACGTCTCCATAAATGACAGGTTATTTTTCTCTGGAAACAGAGAGATGTGTGTTTAATATCACCTGCCCTCAACATATTCCCCTGATAATGTAACCTACTGTACTACTGTACTTCATTCAAGAAACATGAGCAGAACAATTACAGTATATGTTCATATAATATGAATGTTATTATATGTTAAAAGTGCCTTAGTTTCCACAGACATGTATGTGCTGCTGTATCACACATTCACACAATATCTTTCTACTGTTATTAATTGTGCAAAACAAAATCTAGTCAAACCAAACTGACAAACACAACGAGCAGTTCAAACATTTTATGCCATTTTGTTTGAAATATTTCTTTACACAAAAAATGATGTAATTGTGAGGAAAAAACATCTACAAATGTTATCAAATGGAAAGTGCTTTGTGTGCCTGTACTGTACCGGGTTCTGCTCACTGTATCATAACCGTGTAACGATAATGATTTCCTGCAGTCATGCAGCGCGGCTCTCGGGATAGATCTGCATGATGCAGCTGTGACGCGCGTCTCTGCGTCTCGCGTGCGGGTACCTGCGAACGCGCGTGCCTCATCGGCGGGCACCGCCCGCAGGTGTCGCAGGTCGCTCTTGTTGCCCACGAGCATGATGACGATGTTGTTGTCTGCGTGATCTCGCAGCTCCTTCAGCCAGCGCTCCACGTTCTCATAGGTCAGATGCTTGGCGATGTCATACACTAGAAGCGCGCCCACAGCTCCACGATAATACCTGCGCACGCACACACACACACGCACTGGTGAGTTACTGACAGTAAGCAGGTGTGGTTTCATTCCTCTTGCTCTTGGTAAATTAAAATTAGGTTAAAAAATCCTTTGATGCACTGATGGATTTGTCACACTTTATGTCAATTAAAACAGTATTATTATTTGCTCTATTCACAGCTGTGTTTTTGGGGCTGTACTCACGCAGAGGTGATCGCCCTGTACCGCTCCTGGCCCGCCGTGTCCCAGATCTGCGCCTTTATCATCTTGCCGTCCACCTGAATGCTCCTGGTGGCGAACTCGACCCCTATCGTGCTTTTACTCTCCAGGTTAAACTCATTGCGCGTGAAGCGGGACAGCAGGTTACTCTTCCCGACACCCGAATCACCGATCAGAACAACTGAGAAGAGAACCACACACCTACAAATCACACGTACAGGAGACACGTACTCGCTGTTGTCTAACAGAGTGTGTGTTTTGTGAAAGTTTGTAGTGTGTGGTTGTTAGGTGTAGTGTGAGGACTGAGTGTTAATGAATTTGCTCCGTGACGCTGCGTGACTAAATGTTATTGAATCGTGTCGTAAACAACAAGCTGATCTTTACTGCAGAAGCAATAAACACACACGCGTTTGTGTTTGCATTGATTTCCATCATGTCTTCAGAAGTGGGCTTGTCATTTTCCTTTTGTTGTCAAGCTGAGACGTGAACGCAACTTTGTCCTCCCGCGAAACTTCTGTTAAATGTGTTAAATGTATCAGTTTCTGTTGGTGGTCAGTCATCACAGTGTAACAGCGAAACATCTGCTGGATCATGTGACCTATCAAACAAACAACACTGAACCACTGTTAACATCAAACAAACCAGACGTGCTTTCAGAGCACATACGATCATTAATAACTGTATGACGAGATTACAGTGTGAATCAAAGCAAACGGAGTTTATATGAAATCACTTGACATAACATCTACATTCTGTGACCTCCTGACCTGTGTTTTAGGATGCTTAAGTTCCTCTAATGTCGCTTTTATATCTCACAAACAGTTGTTAGCTGAACGACTGACGCGCGTCGTTTCTGTTGCAGTAGCAGCTTTGACTTCAAACAGAACACGGGTCTCATCGTTACAAAACACATTTCTGATGCCGTGAACGTAGACATGCATGTCATATCAATAGGTCTGGAACGAAGGATGGATTATGAGCAACTGACCCTCCGTACGGGGAACGCAGAATTACCTTTGAATAAGAAATCGTATTCATCGTCTCTGTTGCCCATGATAGGAACCCGCTCCGACCTGAAGACCGTCCGGAAGGAGGCAAAGCACGTGTGTTGTATCAGTAGCTCAATCCAACGAGAAGAGAATGAGGGACATGGGAAGCAACACACACACTCACGCTATGCGCCAGTCCGGCCGCTGGCACAGCTCTGCTCGGGCTGCAGTTAAGGGAGGAGTCCGCTGCTCATCTCCACACCACACGACAGAGGGCGCTATAACACCGTGCGCCTTATTACTGCTGTGATAGTGAACAAAGTGCTCATGTCTGCTGGCATTCTCATCTTCATCATCATCATCATCACAGAACACTGGGAGGTATTTGTTTTTTGTTATATTAAGTTACATTCAAACTGTCTTCAGAGTGTTTTTAACTCTGTTCATGATTTTATATTCAGTGAACTGATGTGAAAAGTGTGTTTATCATGAGCCTGTATTGTGTGAGGGAGTTCATTCATAATCATTATAGTTCTTTCTCATTTTGATACGCCCACAGTTATTAATGGTTAGTCAAAGACGTCATATAATCATCACATATCATGACTATCAAGTACCTTTCTGAATGTTGAGTCGTGTTTTTATTAAAACACTGTGGTACAGTGATGGTCATTTGATACGTTACTGAGTGACTAAAATATACCCTTATATCTGCACGAGACTTTCTGAAGATTGAGTCTCTGTTCTGTGCTGCTGTTTGTCAAACAACTTCCTGGGTGAGCTCATGGACTCAAGTGAAGCTAAAAGATGACCATAGCTAAGAAACGTGAGGAAACCTTTCCTGACCTGACTGTTTCCTGTACAGACAGGAAATTAGCTCTGACTGCTGATTAAGAGTGTGGACAGAACACAATCTGGGGCTTTTACCACATGACTTGATGTTGTGTTATTTGTTACTAAAGCACATAATGATTTTAAACGGTTTTATTCTCTTCTTTAGGAAAGCACTGACTGTAAGACATCTGTGGTTCTCTGGAATTATTTGTCAGAACACATTAAAGCTGTGACTCACACACACCGCCCGGCCTGCAGGCGGCAGTAGCGGCGCTCGAGACCTCATATACACACACGATACTGACACACGAAGCACGCGTCGGTCTTTTCCGGCCGCTGCGACAGAGAGCGAAACGGTGAGAGTCACTCTCCGTGAAAGCGTTGCAGTTCATCGCTTTCTGTTATGCTCACCTGCACGCTGTTATGAATGTGTACATGAGCTCTTTATGATCCGGAGTGATGTGATTAAAGGTTGTTATGTGTTCGGTTTAGATCGTTATGTTTTGTTTAATCTGTCGTTACGGAGTGTCATGGTCGTGGATGCCATGTGTGCGCGCGAGAGATCATGACACGTTAAATATGACCTCAGATAATGTATATCAAACACTTTATAACTTCACCATGATGGCGCTAGCTGGAATCGAATGATCTAAAATAAAGTTTAGGTTCCAGGGCGTCATACACATAGGAAAAGTTATGTGACAGTAGTATATTACTGGTATATTATACAGTGCAGTATAATACAGTGCAGTATATTACTCTACTGACAGTAGAGGGACTGTATCAGATGATAATATCATACTACTTAGAAGTGCGGTATGATTGTTTTGCTTATTTTTCCTTTGCTTTTAACAACACTTTGTTCCCTTCTGATGTAAAACACTGTTTTGATGAGGAGCATTGATCACCATGACTGTAACTGATCACATTTTCTCCTTGTTACAGTGGCAAAATGCAGATCTTTGTGAAAACTTTGACTGGTAAGACCATCACCCTTGAGGTGGAACCCAGTGACACCATCGAGAATGTGAAAGCCAAGATCCAGGACAAGGAAGGTGTGTGTATAAGCTTTATTCTGAGTGTTGATATCAGTATGAATGGGACGTTTCTGAACACAGCTGTTATGCATTACAATCATATATCACATTTAAAAGCATGTATTGTTTTCATGTTACCTTACCAGTAATATTTTGACATTTGCAGAGTTGCAGAGCATGAACTCAAATCTGACTCAAATCCATTCTCATTGGTTAAAATCTCCCAAGCCCCATCCATGTGATAGAATAAGTGAACTCATAATGACTGTGCTGTGAGATCGTGTGTTTATTTCTCCTCAGGCATTCCACCCGATCAGCAGCGTCTGATTTTTGCTGGTAAACAGTTGGAAGATGGTCGTACACTCTCGGACTATAACATTCAGAAAGGTGTGTTTGTTAAATGCTGTGTCTACGCCTAAATAACCTTGGCTGGGTTCCAAAAACCTAGTGAGCTGCCCGTGTAGTCTACATTTTCATGCATCATAGATGTGCACATGGTTTCTCTAAATGTAAGCAGCAACCTTATCCTGTCGTCTTGGATACCTTCTTTTAACCATTTTTAAGAAACAACTAAAAACTCATCTTTTTCGTCTTTTCTTCCGCGACTAATTTACTAACACACTCCCACAAAAAAAAAACTTTCTTATACTGTGTTGGAAAACCTGAGCCCTGTGTATAGCACTTATTCACTGTTGTCTCTTATTGTAATCGAAGTTGCTTCCTGTCCTCATTTGTAAGTCGCTTTGGATAAAAGCGTCAGCTAAATGACTAAATGTAAATGTAAACCAAGTCTTAAGATTGTATCATATGATTCCTTTGTACAAGAGAGCAAAACATGTTTACTACATAGTTGTTGTCTATGTAGTGTTCCATCTTTGGTAGAAGGTTGTGGTAGAAGACTGCACCGCTGTTTGCAGTGTAGGTTTTAAAATGGTCATACTTTGAGAAATGTAACTGTTGTCCCTCTACAGTGCATTCTGTGGCTTATTTGAAAGCAGCACTAATTTGCTATTAGCCGAGACATTCTGATGTCACAGCTGTGTCAGTCTTCTGTGTCTGAGATGTTTGTGCTGAAACTGTTGACTGTTCGTGTCAGAGTCCACCCTGCATTTGGTGCTGCGTCTCAGAGGAGGCATCATCGAACCTTCTCTCAGACAGCTCGCCCAGAAGTACAACTGTGAGAAGATGATTTGCCGCAAGTATGAACTGCTGCTTGCTTCAGTTTTTTATTGAAATGAAGTTCGGCTGTTCACTCAATGATGTCATTGTGTGTCAGGTGTTACGCCCGTCTGCACCCGCGTGCTGTCAACTGCCGCAAGAAGAAATGCGGCCACACCAACAACCTGCGGCCCAAGAAGAAGCTGAAGTAAGACTGCAGCTGCGTTGTGTTGCATTCTGCAAATAAAACCTCATTAAATGTCACCAGCTGCATCACGTTTGTCTTTTTGCTGCATTTAAATGCCATTTGCTCCATGTGGATATATAGAGTAAAATAACAGGCTCATCGTTTTAGTGAAAAGCTATTTTAGGGCATCTAAACAATGTTGTCTTTTTTTGTGAGTTTAGTGTATTTATATGAACAACTGCAGGTTTGGTTCAAAACATCAAACAGTAAATAAGAACATCTATCTGCATCTGTTTCGATGAACTACAGAAACTGACACTGGTGAGTTTTTTCGAGAGCTTCATATATGAGGATGTTCTTAAATACTGCAGTACAAATCAAGTGTGGAATGAAATGTGTCAGAACATCAGTTTATATTATGCAGAATCATATGCTCACAGCTGGACCTTTTACGCTCATGAAAAAATAAGGTCTTATTATAAACAGATATCATCGCCCCTTTAGAGTCAGTACAGTCCTTTTCATAAAGCGTTTCTCCAAATCATTCAAGAAACAGACTTCTGGACTGTTGGCACTTTAAATACTGCAGTTCAAAGCATCAGTGATTATCTTGTGCTCAAACATCCTCTACAGAACTGCAGTCCACTGCTTCATCAGGAGAACGTCTGAAAGCAGCAGAAAGGCATTCAGCTCCAGTGGAGAACTAAAGCTATTCTTCAATTCTCTGTGAGCTTAAGGGATTTCCTGACATACTATCATAACGATCATTTCTTGTGTGTTTGTGCCTGTGCGGCTACAACTCAATACTGTATACAACTCAATACTGTATGTAACTCAATACTGTATACAACTCAATACTGTATACAACTCAATACTGTATATACTGTACAACTCTAGCCACAGAAGGAAGATACAGAGACGTCTGACCGCCAGAGTTGCGCTGGTCTTTGGTTTATACTCATCCAGCTGTGATACGATCAGATCACAGATTACACATCCACTTCAGTATAAAAGACGTAAGGAATGTATATTTATTCTAGAGAAAAATGATCGCACAAACACTTCTACAGATCAGTAAACATTATTTTTTAGCACATATCTCCCAAAAACTATTTGTAGCCGAAACAAAAACAAAACCTTGCAATCATACATGTTATGGGGCGGGAAACTTCAGGCACTGCACAATTCAGTTTGAATTCAATGTGATTTTTGTTTTACAGACATACAACCAGAATCTGTTCCGTGTATCAATTATCAACACTTAAAAAACAACACTGAATTTGTCACATCACCTTTTATGTATATAATTTCAAAATCATTTGAGAAATTAAATTTTCTCTACCTGTTTTTACTTATTATTGTGCCCTGTTAAATTACTGTTAGATTTAACTGGTGTGGCTGAAAACAAAGGTCGTTTGTACCAATGTTTTTAATAGTGTACCAATGTTTTTAATAGTGTACCAATGTTTTTAATAGTGTATCCAAAACAAACATTCCCACAGTCCTGTAAAATGTACCATCAACATCTTCCCCGCTGAAGTTTATTGCTGTGCTGTAACAAAAACATTTATGAGTGTAAATGCGAAAAACGATACAAAGAAACGTAGAGCGATTATATCAGAAATGACCCGTTCACACAAAGCCACTGTTTGTAAAGCTGAACTGCGACCTCTAGTGGATGAGCTGCGTGTAGCAGCGGTGTCAGCATCGCTCATCTTTAGCGGATCTGCCCAATCAGATTATTTAGTGATCATCTTGAGCAGATTCTGTCGAAGGTCATTCAGGTCAAATATCTTCAAATCGAGGATCTGAATGACCCTGTGCACCTCGCTCCCAGCGCGGTCGCGATCTTCCAGTGTGGCGGCGAGGTTTTGCTCCGCGTTCTGCACGCGCCGCTCCAGCTCCGCGTTCCTCATCTTCAGTTCCTGAAACCAGAAGACGCAGACCGGATCTCAAGACTGCGCGACCGTTGCAATTATTTGCACTATAGTATAACTTAAAATCACCAGAACGTATTTTTTCCCGTTAATACGGCAGTGTTTATTATAATGATGTTTCCGTGCACATTTTCATTTATGTGCCCTCGTAATCTTTACTCAACACACCTCCTGTTTCCAACAATCCAATCAATTCCCATGCTGCTATGGTTTTATCTCATTCCTGAAATCGTTTCGCTTCAGCTTCATGGTGACTTTAACGGCTTGATTCATGATAATGTCTTTAAAAGTGAACTTTAGCGTGTGATTTGTTTGTGTAAACCATTTATCACCTGTAGTCTGTGGATGACCTTCTCTCTCTCCTGCTGTAGCTCATGGAAGTTTGATTTTTTACTCTGAAGAATACAAATTTCCTGAAACACATGAAAACATGCAATCAGAAATGCAGAAGCAGGAGTCATTTATAAATGTTTTCTTTGTGCTGTACGCACGAGTTCTTTTGTTCTGGAGGTGATTACAGCAGGTCCTGCCCCTCCATCATCACTGAGTTAATGTTCTCACCTTATCCTTTACCTTCAGTAAGTTCTCCAGCTCCTGCAGAGACTGAGTGAGGTCCTCTGTTAACATGTCAGTGAGCCCTTGACCTCTGTGAACCTGCAGCTCTGCTATCTGAAAGAACAAGTTGAGTCAGTAGGATGTTTAAATGCATTTTTACTTTTAACGTTTAACTTTGTTTTACATGAGCGGGATAGGAGAAATATTCCATAAACCTTATATCACAGAATTCTTGAAGGCTGAGAATGACTCAAACTGTTTTTTTCAATCATATGATCTTTTTACTTCATCTGAACTGTTAATTATTTCATAACTTCAAACATACACATCACACAGAATCTCATGCAGAATAAGACCTGCATACAATAACTATGATCTGTGACTGAATAATGTGTTACAGTTGACAGTTAAAAACTCTGCGTCTAACCAGGAGTGATGCAGATTTTCTAAAAACAAGTTTTCCCTCCACACTAAAAGACAAACACTACATGAAGTATTTGTCAATGTATGTGACCCATACTGCATTGAAGCCATCCAATGAGGAGTGAAAACACACACACTGTATGTCATAAACCCACAGACACCCGGAGCAGTGAGCAGCTGTCACTGCAGCAGCCGAGAGCGACTGGGGGAAAATGCCTTGCTCAAAGGCACCTCAGTCATTTTCCTCTGGCATCAGGAGTCAAACCTGTGTTTGATGTTTAATTCACAGCTGCATATCTATCTATAATCCAAACACAATATTCCAGATCTGCATTATATACAAAATGTAACACACACTCATGCTCAGAAGAGGAACACCTCTAAATGGTCTTTTTAAGTGAGACTGCCTTATTTTTAACTGTGTGAAGTGCCAAATAAAGTTCCTTAAGTGAGGGGCTGACTGCTCCCCTGCTGGTATTTAATTTCTCCTAATTAGGCTATTGAAAGTAGAATACTGTCCTACAAACCCCCCAAGTCTCTCTCTCTCCCTCTCTCTCCAGTCCCATGAGACATGAACCATTTTTAACCACCTGGTCACCTGTTCTTTGCTGAAAGAGAGAGAGAGAGAGAGAGAGGTCTAACTTATACTCTCATCCTGTGTTTTACTTGTTAAGTGATACTGTGACTCAGATCAGAATTTCTAGAAATGTTTGTTTTTGCTTCTCATATAAATGTGAACTTTATTTTCTTTCTCAGATCTTTTTTGATCAAACTCAAAGTTATGATCCTTAATTTTAACATTAGATGTTGAGATGTCATCACACAAAGATCAACAGATACCACATGCTAACACTCACCAAATGTCCTTCAACATGAAAGTATGATTATTTTAGACATGAAAGTGTGATTATTTTAGACATGAAAGTATGATTATTTTAGACATGAAAGTGTGATTATTTTAGACATGAAAGTGTGATTATTTTAGACATGAAAGTGTGATTATTTTAGACATGAAAGTGTGATTATTTTAGAGTGAGTGTTTTGAGTTTGGAGGCCGATTAGTTATTTTGGGCCACACCCACAATTTTCAATGGCTTTATACATTCAAAAAATGTAAATCATTAGAAATATTTTTGTTTCTTAATAGATTGAAATGTCAAAACAACAGCTTCAGGAAAGAGAAAACTAGGAAGAGATTTTAGTAAAAGTTTGTGTGCGAAATAAGACCTGATCTTGTAGTCTGTCCGTTTCCTCCTGATATGCTGTCAGCTGCTTCCTCCACTGTTCCACATTAGCATTAGCCTCATGCAGCGCCGCCACAAGTTTAGCATTACTGTCCTGAAGAGTGAAAAGCTCCACCTCCAGATCCATCTCACAGATCGACCTGCAGACAGACAGACAGACACAGAGAGAGAGACACTGCAGTCAGACAGACAGACACAGAGAGA
>JAZGTI010008268.1:0-15116 GCA_036877585.1 Botia kubotai | reverse complement strand
CCCCATCTGTGTCAACTGGCCTCCCGGTGCTGTCACCCCATTACATAACCCTACTGCAGAGAGAGAGAGAGAGCGAGCAAGAGAGAGAGAATGCTGCTGATAAGCTACTCACACACACGCACACTCAGGGAAGTAATACATACATTCAGCATTCCTAAAATTGTTATTTATGTAACCTGTACTGTTACAGGGAACTCATGACTGCTGACTCAGTCTGTATTGTGCGTGCAGTGTACCTGCTTTCAGCATACACATCATTCAGCATCTGTAACACACTGTGTAGGTGTTTACTGATGCAGAAGTAGAACACAAGCATGTGTGACAGACACAGCGCATGATTACGCATGCGTTTATATAATTTCATACAGCCGGTCCAAACCCGAGGCAAAATGAGGCTAAATAGAGTCTTCCTCTGTGCTAAACATCAGAGTGGTGAATGCATATGAAGTTATTTATGCAAGCAGAATTACTAAATTACCTGGGTTATCAGAATACAAAATGAAAACAGGAGAAAAAATAGATAAATTGTCAGAGATTTGCTTGTGCAAATGTTTTGGTGTGTGTGTGGCAAATCTTATATCCATATGATGATGCTTTTTTATAGCATTTAATGGCATTGAGAAAATAGGAATACCTAAAACAAACAGTTCTATAATCACAATTGTGATTCTCAAAGTATTTTTCTGTGTATAAAGTAAAATACCATTCCCCCCCCCAAAAAATTACCTACCGATGCACACAAACACACCTCTCCTGAAATACTGAAGTGTGCAAACACTAAAACCTTTGCTATTTCAAAATGTCAGAAAATGCCACCAGATTTTCTAATATTGATATTAATATAATATTGATAATAGTGTATTCCCTTCATGAGGGTGCAAGTGTGTTTGTTTGCACGTCAGTGTGGGGCAATGGGGCCAGATCAGTATATAAGACACCTCTCTCCCTCTCTCACACATCAATAATAACCTGCACCTGTGATGGACATGCCTTCATAAATTACAGGTTATAGTTAGACTGCTCATCTTACCAGGACATAAATTAGTCTTGCTCACATTAATCTCTACACACATCATAAACATTATAAGGTAAAAAAAAAAAAATTCACAAATTTAATAAAGTACAAACAGGCAGTGTTAAGATTTATGTTCTTTATTGATTTGTTGTAATGATGAACATTATGACTCCTGATAAAATATACAAACTAACAACTGCATGGTTTTTGGACCCTAAATAACTACTTTGTGATCTACCAATCACAGAATAAAAAAAAACAAATGAAATCACTCGTCGTCTTCCTCCTCCTCTTCCTCCTCCTCTTCATCACTGATGACATACTTTTTGGGTTTTTTGGCAGCAGACTCCTCATCTTCTTCTGCCTTCCTCTTTCCAAAGTTCTCTCCTTCCTGAAAGATTGAATAAACAAAACACTTCTTGAGAAGCATTTTCACTACATTCTACAGCAGGGTTGCCCAATCTTGCTCCAGGAGGGCCAGTATATCCTGCAGAGTAAGCTCCAACTTGTCTCAGCATTGATTAGCTGGTTCAGGTGTGTTTAATTAACCTTTGAGCTAAGCTCTGCAGGACACTGGCCCTACAGGAGCAGGATTGGGCAACCCTGTTCTACGTTTAAAAGCATTTCCCCCCACAAAAATTAACTTGTAATGTTAGTTGAGGTTTCTTGTATTAATTTGCACACTTTCTCTGACTCTTACAGTTAAACAGGCTGCTTTGCTGCTGTATCTTTAGGATTTCCAACATTGTTTAGTAAACAGGAACCATGGATGTGGAAATATGGACTGTTATCTGTGCTTATTGTTGTAACATCATAACCACTGTAATTTTGAGTTGTTTACTTAGAAAAAAAATGTCTGTGGGCAACTTTCTGTGGGATGTGACATTGACACTTTATGTCAAGCCGCATTAAAGAGTGTGTGTGTGAGCTTGTTTTCCTACCACTGTGGGGACCACATGTCCCCACAAGGATGGTAAAAGTCACACACACTCTTTAATTGTGGGGTTAAGCCAGCAGTCCCCACGAAGGAAACTGATTATGAAACATACTAAATGACGCTTTTTTTTTAAAAATGTAAAAAAACAGAAAGGTTTCTGTGAGGGTTAGGTTTAAGGGATAGAATATATAGTTTGTACAGTATAAAAATCATTATGGCAATGGAAAGTCCTCATAAGGCATACAAACAAGTGTGTGAATGCATCCTCACCTCATCACTGTCCAATCTCTTTGCCTTCATCAGCCGCTGGGCTTTGTCTTCATCCGACCCTTCATCACTGTCTGATGAGTAGATCCTGGCTCGTTCCTCTGTGACCCACAAACAGACAAACACACAAACAATTATTTAAGCACAGCTTTGAATTTTGGACCAATTTTTCAGCATTCCAGAGCAATTCCAGAGATGTTCTTTCAGCAAATTCTACAAACAAATCAAAGTTAAGAAACTAATCTAAATCTCAGCCAGACTCTGGCATAACGCAGCCTTAAGGACCGGCAGGTAATCGGCTAACAACTGTAGCTGATACTGTCAGTGAGAAAGTTTGTGTGTGTGACATGCTGTTTTGGGAAAACAAGCTGTTCTTGCAGTGCAGAATGTTCTAGCTAATCGCAGCAAGTCTCAAACACACTCAAAGAATCTGTTGTGTAGAAACACTGACCCGCAGGGGGTGAGGGAATACAATATAGACAACAGACAGAGAAGCCCAGCACAGTTCATTTGTACTGGGGACAAATGGAGGGCATTTGTACTGCCCTTCCTGTAGAGATGGAGGACACTTTCATACTAAAGCGATTGTTGCCAAGTTTGTTTGGTTTGATTGGTGAGAGGCTATTTGTCGAACTCGGGTGTGAATCAAGAAACAAGAGAATAATATCTTAAAATGTCATCCTGTTTCTTACACAAGGCTGTCGTATGGCATTGTAAGACTTTAAAAAATATGTCACAAGCCACTTTTGCATTGCTTTTTTGACATTCACATTTTTTTAGCTTAACAGCAAGGGTTATGGTTTAGGTGAACCCCAAGATGTTTCACAAATGACTTAAAAGCAATCCAGCCCATTTTGCAGAAGAGAATGCTTGTGTGTTACAGTATAATGCATTTCTTATACTGCATGTCTCTTCAGAAATTGTCTTCAATGACCTTTTCACATTCTTTGCATCTCTTGCGATGCATCCGTGACATAATTAACATATTATATTATATATACAGTATATATATATATATATATATATACTTGAGGAAAAAGTCGGGAAAAGAACTCTTTCCATTTTGGCCCCTATTTTTTTGGATTTATCTATCTGTTATCTAGCTATGCGGAAAACATAGTATCCATAATAATTCAAACGCACTGCAGTTCAGGACCAAATATTACAAAAACACCTGTGTGGCAGGGGAACTTGAATTTGGACCAAACAATGAAACAGTGTGAAAACAGCTTTAAGGAACTCTTTGTGTGTTCTGAAGGTCACCCACCCCTCAGACCACCGCCCTTATATTTGCTCTTGATGGCAGCCAGGCTGATGGACTCTTCACCCTCCTCATCCTCGTCGTAGCGGTCAGGCTCCAGGTATCCAGCGTTCAGACCTCGCTGATGCTGTTTCTCTCTCATGCGCCTCTGCTGGGACTCACGGCGGATGGACGCTCGTAATCTCTCCTCCTCTTTCTGCACACAGACAGTCAAGTTAACTTGTATAAACACGCTTAATTCATTACAGCATTGCACTAAAAAGCCAAGGCCAGCTACAATTTTGACAACACAACACTGTTTTCAACCAAAACTTGCATTTTTATTTGTTTTGGCGTTCATTTTCAATTTTAAAATTATACCATTATCACTTCTGTGTACACTACAAAAAGGTAAATCAGAATAAATAGTGATATGAGTATACACTCAAAAAGTATATAACTGAAATCACTACATTTAATAAAACTTTATATCATTTTAAGCCTGGATTTCTTTTTAACCAGCAAATTTACACATCCTATTTAGAGATTTAAGATTGCATGCATAATAATGCATTTTTGTATTATGCATCTTGGCATTATTATTTATGTTTTCCAAAAAGTATGTTTGATAAAGTGCATAAATTTAATACAGTAATTAATTACTGTTGAGATTATCAAGAGCACTTTTATCTCATTAGTTCAGTAACTCCAATCAGGTTGTCTAAAGGTCACTGGGTCTGCACTGCTGTCATGTCTGACTAATGGCTGTTCATTTGATATGAAATCTGTATCTCTGGACATTTGACCTAAATGTTCAGAGGGAGATAAAGGAGAAATAGAAGAAATAAACCCTTCTCAGCACTCCACTTCAAAGGTCAGGCGTTCTGTTTAGATAACACACTCATACATGCAATTCCTGCTGTAGTTAAGATGCAGTACATGTGTGTGTGTGTGTGTATACATGCCAAGTTTGTTATGGGACAACTCTCTTATGCAATATCTTATCTGATTTTTTCTGATGAGATTTTTTGACAACAACATAAAAATAGGTGTCATTGTCTGTAATGTTTCCTGCAAAATATATATAATCCCAAGCAAAACAGCTGTATGTCCTTTTCTGCTTCTAAACTTCTAAACTGTTAGTCTTGTACTACACTAAAAATGTGTATGTGTGCTACCTTGATCATCTCATTCCTCTGAGACTCGGGGTCTCTGCCAGCCATGGGAAGGATACGGATCTTCTGTGTCTTTGAACAGCGGTCGGCCAAAGAAAGGGTCATCTTCCTGTGTGTGGCGCTGTCTGTGGAGTGTGGTCTGTATACGAACACACAGCAGTCAAATCCATCTGCTACATGCAGAAACCCCTCTCATAAATATATACAGAAAAGCCAGTAAACCATGAGTTTCCAATCCTGCTGCTGGAGACCCAGTGTTCTGCAGGGTTTAGTTTCTTCTCCAATAAAGCACACCTGAACCAGCTAATCAAGGCTTTCTAGACAGACTAGAAACTTCCAGGCAGGTGTGTTGAAGCAAGTTGGAGCTGAACTCTACAGGACACTGACTGATGTGGATACCGCTCTTCAAGTGTTTGTATGGGACTTAAGTAAATCTGAAGTTAGATCTGATAAGAGCTGAAATGGATCAGATGTGGTGATGCAGAGACTTCTGTTGGGTGGAATAGAAACTTTTCAACACCTAAAGATATCCATTAACTGAGCTAAAACTCAAATCTAACTTAAATCTGGGGTCTTCAATCCAGAGTTTAACTTACTCCAACACACCTGCCTGGGTGTGTCTAGCAGTCCCAAAGACCTTAATTAGCTGGTTCAGGTGCTACAGTTGGTTTGAAACTAAACTCTGCAGGTCTGTGGACCTCGTTGGAGACATCTGCACTAACATTTTAGTAAGTGGAGTTTTATAAAAACTTTTGACCACACTACAAGATCCAAAACCGACAACAAGACCTGTCAGTTAAAAAAACAGGATGTCCAAGTAAGCTTATGAGATACAGTCTAGGACATTAAGACATCTAGTAATGAAACTCAGATCAAGGTCACATGTAATTCAGACTGCAAACACAAAACAAATTTTTTTGCAGCGACACAAAAGATTTAAAAACAGCGGTGGTGAATATTTTATTACAGTGCTTTGTACCATCCAGAAATCATATGACATTATGAAAATCAATTTTTTAAAATGGAACCAGTTCTCTGTTCCACTCAGCAGAAATTAGAAGGAAACACAGGCACACCTGAGAATTACTGCACATGCAGTAAAACTTTTTAAAGTTACAGATAGTAGATAAGACCTCTGAATAAATAATCTCAGTCCTACCGTTTCATTTCAAATGTCTGCCATGCACACCATTACATCAGAATATTCATTAAAATGACATACTGTATAGTCAATACTTCCATACTCCAACTGTGTGTGAGTATGTGTGTGTCTGTGTGTGACGCACCTGAAGGTGAGTTTGGTCTTGAACACAGCCTGTCCCTGCAGTCCTGTGCCCTGACGAATGAACAGGTGGTTGTGGTCTCCCTGCAGTGGAGCTTTATAAACATCAAACACCTCATTCCCCAGGTGCAGAGACATGCTGCATATACAGAGACACACAGACAGCATTTCATCTCTCACAAGCATCAGTCAGCAGCAGCTGAAAATGTGGAAGTCATTTAGCACTGAAGCATGTTTGTCTCCTCACCTGCTATCAGACCATTTCACAATCCGTGCGTTGCTCTCCTTGATCTCGTTGCCCTCTTCATCACGGCGAGAGCGCCATCTAATGGTGTTCTCCACCTTTAGCTTCAAACGCGTCCGCCCTTCCTCATCTAACATCTCTTCATCCTCAAACTCATCCTCGTAGTACTGAGGGTCAAATGGCCTGTAGAAACACAGCTGGAATGTCGAATTGCTGGATCACTGTGAACATGGAACTAAATGTCATGCTTTCAGTGTTTCTGACAGGACTCACACACCTGGGCTCAACACTGAGGAAGTTGGGTAATTTGACAAAGTAGAGCTCACTGCCCAGATCTGTGCTGACTTTAGGGATCTCCACCTCAATCCTGGTCTCTGGTAAAGGCTCTTCTTCAGGCTGATCCCCCTCCATACCATCCTCTGCATCCTGTTTGTTCAGTTTAATACAACAATTTAGTTGTTGTAGCTGCATGCAGATGCAAGTTAATCACAACAGGTGAAGAAATCTAGAATATGACACCCCTAATTTTACAGTGTTTCAAACCAGCTGCTGAGAGGCTCAATATAATTAACATAAAACAGCTATATTTTTATATGTATCTATATATCTACACACACACACACACAGATATATACATATGTATTCCTCACTAACATTGAAATATCATGACAACCAACTTGTGAGGACATTTTACTGTTCCTTGTTAGATAAAATCAAGTTTGACAAATCTAATGTCATGCATGTTTCTGTGAGGGCTAGGTTCAGCGATGCGGTTTACAGTTAGGAGACAGACAAATAGCCTGATATAAAAAAAACTATGGAATGACCTCACTAATATAGTAAAACAAATATGTGTGTGTGACCCTTTACCATTGGTTGTCCAGGTGTTGGGGGTTTCTCTGCATCACTGTCTGATGAAATATCATCTGCTTCTCCGAATAGGTCATTTGCTGCTGGTTTCTTACCTGTACACACAAGTTGCAGATTCAGGTCTAACAAGCTATAAGAAAATAACACGGTAACAATTCCCAGTAAAACAATTTACATGTAGGCATTTAGAAGACAACATTTTTTTAAGGTGACTTATTTAGGGTACTATTACACCACCGTTATTGTCATGTTCTACCAAGTTAGGTTACAGGAAGCTACACGTGTGTGGTACATTGTCTGTAACTCAACCCTAGGGCTGGGTGAAAAATTAAAATTGATCCTAAATTTAATAAAATAATATTTCTCAGATTTCCCGTATCGATTCTTAATGTGTGTGCTTTATTTAAGAGGATGTGAATATTCCCTGTACTTCACCTCTTGTCTTGTGTGGGCCTATTGTTAATGTAAATGTGTATTTCAGTACTATAGAACGGTAAGCAGGACGGTTTCAGTTACCAACATTTATATTTAAATATGGACTCTGTGTTGGCAAAACTAACATTGTTAATGAAATGTTGGTAACTAATCCACTATGTGTCTGAATAAAATAGAATCGAAACCATATATAAAAAAATTGAATCACAATTGGTCGCAATACCCAGCCCTCCTCACCCCCATGTGTTCCAGCATCAGAATCTGAATCAGAGTCTGAAGCCGTTTTCTTCTTTTTCCTTCTTGGGAATTCCTCCTCACTGTCACTTCCCTTCACAGATTCTGAAATGAATCACCACAAAAAACACAATAAGAAATATTTAGAAAGATGAACATAATAAATGTTTTGGTATTTTCTTGTAGAATGTAACTGAACAGATTAAATTTGAGCTACTGCAACAGTTAAAAGTTAATTAAAATAACTGGCCCACAATCACAAATAGCACTTTAGTGCTTTTTTCATGGTGCATTCAAAAACATCCTAAAAATATCCTAAAATTATCAACTGAAATAATATTTACAGTGACACACTCAGGATTTTTGCACTTTTCAACTAATTTCAAATAACACCCTCAACTTACATTTATAACACCATGACATATGTTTTTCAATAAAGGACAACTCTTGCATGTTCTTGAAACCGTCATACTGATTCAGTTCTACATACCTGATTTCCGTCTCATCCCTTCATCATCTGAACGCTCCATTTCATCGTCTGAGTTCTGCTGTTTCTCTTCATCCTCTGATTGGTCACTCTTTTCAACCCCACCCCACTTCTCATCTCCAGAATGGCCATCTTTCCCTGACCCCTCACCATCTGAATGAGGGGTGCCTGGATCTGAGTGACCACTTTCTGCTTCTGAGTGAGGGCTGCCCATCTCTGAGCCCGGACTTCCACTTCCTCTTTCAGACTGATGACTTCTTGCCCCTGAGACCAGGCTCCCTTCAGACCGATGACTTCCTGCCCCTGAGATCTGGCTCCCTGCATCTGACCTGTGACCCCTTTCATCATCATCATCATCCTCCTGGCGCTCAGAACCACTGTGCTCATTGTCCGAGTGCATGCTTGCATCTGATTGGTTGCCAGATCTCTCTGACTGACTGCCGCTGTGCTGGCTTCCATGCTCGTCTTCACTGTCATCTCCAAACAGTTCTTTATTGCTTGGCTTTCCCCCATCCTCAACCTCATCTTCATCATGATCTCTTTCACTCAAGCTGCCTGAAGCATTGCTGGCAGATCTGTGTCTCTCATGTTCCGAATCAGAGCCAGACTCTGATAAAAATAAAACAAACAAAAATATAAATTACTTACATGACTTATAAAATACTTATAATCTCTCTCTCTCTCACACACACACGCGCACGTGCGCGGCAATTATTTTAGAGCAATTGTATGGATTGTAATCGAATGGATTATTATAATTTTAAACAAATCATAAGCAAAATGTGACACCAATTGTTTTCGATTAACCGTACAGCCCTAAGAGTGTTACAAGCGTAAACAAGCGTAAAACAATAATAACTGTAGATAAAAACTACGATGTTTCACTGGTAAGGTTTTTATTGTAAATTATTTCTAATGACACCTGATGATTGATGAAATGTGTTAAATAAACATATTTGTGCACTGCAGTGCTAAAGCTCTATATGGATTGAGCTGGTAAAAACTCGACAGATCACTAAATCTAAGATCATGATAATGAAAACAAACACAACACATAAACAATTCAGATGAGTGTAAAGTGTAAGGTACCTCGCTGCTCATGGTCGCTGTCTCCATCGCTGCCGAAGAGCTCGTCCATGTCCGCCATCCTCATGAGCGGCAAATAATTATCAACATCCGGGTTACGCTGTATAAAATAAAAGCCCTTGGGACCGTTTCATAAAACAATGGTCCTGGTGACATTTTACAAAACATATACTTTGTGATTGCATTTTTCTTTATTACAAAAATTTTTAAACCCTTTATTTTTAAAATGTTGACCAAATTTTGACAGTATATCATTGTTTTACAATGACAATCAAAAAAGAAAGAAAGAAAGTAAGAAAGAAAGAAAAAACAATAGGTGTATGTAAAAGCAATTAAAGTTTGATCAATTAAGCGTTATGGGTCACTAAAGTACGAAAAAAAATTGCAAGCAAAAAAGGTTTTACATCTTATTTGTTCTTAGAAGATGCAATTAATGTGAGGCATTATTCAAATTATCTTATACAATTAGAAAATTATTCCAGAGTGTGTCTAAAGTTTAAATATTTGAACTTATATGTATATGAAATTTTAAATAAGATGACAATAGGATTGAGAAGCCTAGTGATTGTAGTGGCCCATTATCACCACAAGATGACAACAGAGACACGTTCAAGTTGTTCAGAATTTCTTATGTACGAGATTTATGTTTAGTCCATTTTTTCTAAAAATCTAAAAATACGCTTTTTACTCTAGAAAATAAACATTACTGACAATGAGTATAATAATAAAAATGCATATAATAGCTGGTCCTGAACAAACACTAATGGGATCAAATGAAAATAAATAATGAAAATTTGCATTAAAAATGCCTTTCCCAGCATGGAACGCTGGCTAACGTTTTCTAAAGGTTCTCTCAAAATTATCCAAAACGTTCTTGCAGTAACGTTAGTAGAACGTTTTAACGTTATATATCATATTTATCAAAAACGTTATTCTTAAATTGTTAGTGGAACGTTTGAAAAACGTGACAGAATTTTTAAAAAGTCTGAAGAAATAATGTTCTTATAACCAAGCAATAACTTTATGCAAATCATGTTCTTCATAGACCTTTGAAAATATAATTTGTAACGTTTTTGTTATTGATTTACGTTTACGTTTATTGAAACGTTACAGAAATGTTCTTACAATCTAAAAGCTGGGCTATAACTCATCTAACAGTGAACATCGTGCGAATTCAGGTGTTGCTGATGTTAGGACAACACATCATATGACTGTCAAAGGCAGTGAAATAAAACACATTCTAATTCCTTGACATCAATTCCTCCCAGCCTCGTCTAACACGACACGTTGGTGTCCCATTCAAAGTCCTAATCAAACTAGATTAGATTTTAAACCACGACTGGATGCCTAATTAATAAAGATCAAAACTTCTTGTGAGCAGGTATTTATAAGAATGGAGATTATAATTAAAGACTATGGACAATCGTTCATAGATTAGATTCCGTATAGATTCTGAACTGCCTCACTCTAGTGATTTTGTGCAGATGAATACATTGATATGGGTGACTCGTCATTCAACATATGTGCACCGATCTGACCAGTTTCGCTACGGTTCTTCACGTATCGTACAGATGGTTTTATAAGGAAATTATCTCAAATGCTCCCGCTAAAATCTAGATTTGTCTAGAAGTGCTTCGTTATTCACTTAAAGAAACTAACGATTGATTTGTCTCAACATGAAAACATACAATAATAAGACATTCAAATTGTTAAATTATTTTATAACAGTTGCAAGACGCAAAATACAACTTAAATACAAACTAAAAATAAATATATTAATATATTCTTCTTAAAAATATTTAATTTGCATACCGTATGATAAAAACTATGGACTACATATCCCAAGCCATCAGAGTTCCTTTCTAATGACTTTGTACGCATGAAACTATACACTCTCTGATTGGCTGTGTGGCTTCAGTGGGAGGAAACACGGCTCGAGGGGCGGTCCTTGTTTTTTTATTGGCTGTTGTTGCTTGTCAATCATCAGGGCATCTCTAGGGTCTGGTTTCCTGTGTTACCGCCCTTGGACTGAAAGTGAAGACGGGTGCGGGAATTTCTTACGTTCCCTAGGAGGAAAAGGACAATAAAGGTTAGAAACGGGTGGAGCAGTTTCCAAAGGTAAGATATACGTTTGATTTTCTCTCCATGCCAGCGATACGTTAAAAAAATGCAAAATGAAATGTTTCAGTGGTTTAGGGGTTAGCTGGCTAAGCGCTCGAGCGTCTGATATCCGTAGTGCGCGCGATTAAATGGGCCAACAGTTTACGATATTACAGTTATTCAAATGTACCAAATTATATCAGAAACATAGCACACAGAGTCCGCTTATTTATGCTTATGAATCTCCTAAAACAGGTGCATAATCTGAGATGTCTAACAAATGGTTTACAGGTATCACTTGAAACCATATGTGATGTGACACCCATTTAAGAAACAGTAGAAACGTACTGTAAAAACTGAGGTTCTTTACTGAATTAAATATATTAAATAAAATTGTGAAGTGAACCTTATATTTCACATTATTATAATTCTTATACATAATTTATGAAATATTGGGAAATTGTTGATCATTATTTAAATCGTGTTTTATAATTGCTTATCTGTATTGCTTAACTCATTTACATATTGTAACTTGTTTGGTTAATTAATTACAGTTCATATAAACTTAGCTTTTATATTAGTGCTGTTGAAACCATCATCAAATCATTCTTCATCATATTCACGCTGATGCTGACAGCATCTGCCACAGGTGTCGTGGTTAACGCTTGCTGTATTTCTGTTGTGACTCAGGATTATTTATATTTGCCCCTCTGTCCGCATGAGGACATCTGTAAAGTCTCATATCTTAAACAGGTGTGGTCTCTAACCGGGGCGTGACTACGTGTCCTTACATAACAGCCTATTTCATGCATCATAAATGACTAGCAGTATAGCATAATATAGTGCTCTCTGAAGACGTGAGATTAACGTGTTTTGCTCTCAGAGCTGATGACGCGTGTAATAGTTATAATATATATATATATATCTTTGTTCTTTATGTTATTGATGTCCTCTGTGCTAAGATTACAACAGCTATGTATTTTAAGTCAATTCAGCTTTTTTAGGCATAAGCCCATGCTTGTTAGATTTAGGACCACCTCTATACTATTATTTTCCAAAGTCAGCAGAAGTTTGCTTACGAATGGCTAGAGAAATGAACAGGTTGTTTGTAATGAATATGTCCTTCCCTTTAAAGAGTGCTTGACTCAAACAGTGCTGATGAGTTCTGCCTCTTGCACAATAAACATCTGTAGGAAATTTCAAAACACACCCTCCATCTGGTTTCTATAAACCATGGTCTCTGTCTCTCAGAGGAAGTGCTGGATGAAAAAGACCACAGAAAAGATTATGAGTGTTGTCACTCTGAAGCCCAGCTAAATTTAGCATTTTCCTTTTTTAGAGTAATGAAACAGATCTCCTCTTCTTTCCGTTTTTGTTTGCGTTGATTGATATTAGAATTCCTATCCAGGGTCATCGCTGGCAGATCTTCTTAAGGTCTTTGTGAGAGGTCTTTATTTATTCCAGAACATTCTACAGTGCACAGATGCTTTGTTTACATGTGTCGGGGGTGTGTGACCTTTTGCCCTGATTCTTTTCATCCTTATTATGGGTTTGTCCTGTAATGCACTTATGGTAGACAGGAGGGGACAGAACGGGACAGATTTCCTCCGTTGTTTGTCTGTCGACAGGATTAACTTGCAAGAGGCGTTGATAAGATCTGTCTAATGGGCAGCCACAGAAAATGTCTAACAAATGTCAAACATTTAGCAGGGGCCACCACAATGTTAGGGTGTTGTGAATAAATGCCAGGGTATTGCTGTGCTGTTGTAAGGTGTTATGAGTGATTATTAGTGAGTTGCTATTTGGTTGTCATGGCCTTCTGGATGGTTCCTACTTTAGATGGTTGCGTACCAGTCCAAGTCAGATATTATGTTCACTAGATAGCTTGGGTCTCTCCTTTAACTTAAGTGAATGGTATTTTTCCTCTCGTTTCATTGTAAAACTGTCTTAGAAACATAATAGCACACCTCTCTTCAACAATGCACATGATTTGATGTTTAATTACTAGTTTGAAAAAGATCTAAACGGAACTACATAGTGATGCTGGGAAACACAGCTAATTACATTTCTTAACATCCATGTGAAGAACATCATAGTCCACACACAAGTGGAATAAATATAAAGATGATGTAAGCTCTCCAGTTTTCAAAACACTGAAAAACTGGAAACCTCCAGACCTTAGATTACATTGAACCAGGACACATTAAAGTGACAGGGCAGGTGCCTTGTGGGTATTAAACTTGACTGAAAACACAATGGTTGCAAGTAGGATCTAGGGGAAGAATGACCCAGGAATTGAGTAGCTATAGGAATCACCCTCTAGTTTTAGCAACATTAACCCTTAAGACACTTAGCTGCAGTTTGCTCAAGGTCGATTGTCCATGTGTTTACTGTCTACTTCCGTAAGTAACAAAGTAGGCAATCTTTCAGATCGGTGTATTGTAAAGTAATCTTTCACATGAATCTAGCTCTACAGTCAGCTGCTGCTAGTATATAGTTTCTCGGTGCAGTGACTAAACTGAGATGTTATTGGAAACATTATGGATATATAAACCCCTGTGAGGGTCTTACAGACCTTGGATAAGACTTAAGAGTTAAGCTAAAACCAATCCTGCTGAGCAGCCCAGCATCATTTTACACTTTAGCAGGATTTGCCACAGGCTTTTTTTAGTCTTAGTGAAAGTCCAGTTTGCTTAGCTATTAAGCACTCATAAGTTAACACACAGCATGAAGTCTTTGGCCATCCAGCAGTAATACATCCTTAAATCTTTGCGTATTCAGCTGGGATATGATATCATTGCAAATTCTTATGTATATACACTATATTGCCAAAAGTATTCGCTCATCCATCCAAATAATTGAATTCAGGTGTTCCGATCACTTCCATGAATGGAAAAATGAAGCCAAAATGAAGCAACTAGGCATGCAGACTGCTTCTACAAATATTTGTGAAAGAATGGGCCGCTCTCAGGAGCTTAGTAAATTCCAGCGTGGTACTGTAATAGTATGCTACCTGTGCAACAAGTCCAGTTGTAAAATTTCCTCGCTGAGACGCATAGTGCGCAGAGGTCTCCAACTCAGTCGCTACAGACCTCCAAAGTTCATGTGGCCTTCAGATTAGTTTAAGAACAATGCGTAGAGAGGTTCATGGAATGGGTTTCCATGGCCAAGTAGCTGCATTTGCGGTTGCCAGGAGTACGGTACTTGTCTGACTGCGCACCAGTGCACAAAGCAAGGTCCAAAAAGACATGGATGAGTGAGTTTGGTGTGGAAGAACTTGACTGGCCCGCACAGAGTCCTGACCTCAACCCGATAGAACACCTTTGGGATGAATTAGAGCGAAGACTGCGAGCCAGGCCTTCTCATCCAACATCAGTGCCTGACCTCACAAATGCGTTTATGCAAGAATGGTCAAAAATTCCCATAAACACACTCCTAAACCTTGTGGAAAGCCTTCCCAGAAGAGTTGAAGCTATTATAGCTGCAATGGGTGGGCCAACGTCATATTAAACCCTATGGATTAACAATAGGATGTCACTTAAGTTCATATGCATCTAAAGGCAGATGAGCAAATACTTTTGGCAATATAGTGTATATTATATGTTATATATTATTAGGGCTGGGCGATATGGCTGAAAACTGTATCACAATATCAGTGTTTCATATCGGTCGATATCGATAATTATCGATATTTTTTATGACCCAATTAAAATAAGGACCAGGAGAAAAATATATTACATTTAA
>JAZGTI010008267.1:0-20382 GCA_036877585.1 Botia kubotai | reverse complement strand
TCTCTCTCTCTCTCTCTCTCTCTCTCGTATCTCAACCACTGCCAATAGCCCCAGGCAGTGAAGACTAATCAAGATATACTGGCGATACTCGGATTTATCTGGCTGTTGACATTTATGCCACTGCCCAACACAAGATGTTTGTACTTTATGACACCTGTCTGTCCCTACATTTTCACAGTGGCGACATTATCTACGAAATAAAATTTGATTTATTCCAGGTGCCGCAACAGTGCACTACATCGCCTTAAGGGGCCTCATAAGTATTACAGATTGCCGTCCAGTCACACTATCGGAGGCCATAGGGGAAGTGCACCTGGAAGAGAAGATGCCTGATTGGCTGAGCAGAGACAGAAAAGGTGATGTCAGTCCTGAGAATGTGACCTGTGGGTGCGAATGTATCGGAGCGCCCCAGGCTTTTCTGACCTCTCTTTATTCCTCTGCCTAAGACTGTGGAGTAATGAGGAGAAGGTTTCCATCAGATGTCGACAATGAGTGAAACAATGAGTCATCATGTGATATGCGCTCCTGAAATTCTTTCGAAAACTTTAAGCATAAAGCATAAACATTTAAGCACTGTTTACACCTAATTTGTTTACTACAAAAGCCTGGCTGGACGCCTCCTATTGAACTCAATTTTTTCTGTATCAAATATTTTATGAGCCATTATCGAGCTTTTGGGTGTATGACTCAGATATTGTAATAATGACACTAGGCAAACAGATTTAATGGAGAAACTATTTTGTAGGTCATTAGGTGATTTCGTATGACATTAGGTGAAATGGAAATACACATAAAACATTTAAAACAGATGTGCTTATGCATCATTTAGTCTCTGGCAGGTTTGGATGAGTGTTGCTTTGATAACTAAAGCGATGGCAGGCAGGAAGCTTGTTGATTCATTACTCCGGAAAAAAGATAAAAGGAGCAAAAGAAAGATCTCTTTCCCTGCACAGCTCTCCTCCTCTGAAGCCGTTCTCATCGTTCTCCTCCTCCTCGCAACCATGAGTGAGCAGTCTTGAGCCCCTGGGGCCGGGCTCTCTTTGCCAAAAATAACTGCATTGCTCAGATCAGGCAGAGCAGTGGTCTAATCCAACTCTGGTAGTTTAGAAGGACAGGGGTGGGGTGGCTTTACTGGAGAATCCTGCATTCACACGACACGCAAACCACAGGAATAACTATTCCACATCAGCTGGAGCTGTTAACAAGTTAGCGGAGCTCACATTCAGATGATAAATCTTGAAAAGTCAGTGATCAATCAACACACAAGGAGGGAGTCTGCTACTGCAGGCGCCAAACGGTGCTGTTTTCTGAGGATAATATTTCTCACAAGGCCTGTCGATCTTAATTAGGGACAGAACCTGAGCTATCAGTGCGACAGGCAGATGCTCTCTCCTTCCCTTCACTCTGATGGAAAACAACGTAATTACATAAGAATCCGTTGACTGAAGCTCTGTTTTAAAATCTAGTGAGCTGCCTACATAGGAACATTTTTCTAAGCATTTCAGCCATGATGGAATTGAATAAACGCAAGTGATTTGTTATCCTCTGCATAAGCATATATTGCACAGACTGTTAGTTGATATTAGCAGTTTTCAAAACTTCCAAGCATACACAACAGTATAACTTACATAATATGGTTATTTAGCATCTAAATGTTGCGTGGGATAGTTTAATATGAATTATTCTGATCCATTTTTTATATTCCTTGGTATTAAATAAAATACAAATAAAAAGTTTATTTATAAAGAATTTCTCTCACCTCGTTCACCATCTTGCATGCATCTTTGCAGTGCATTCTGGGATTGTTGTTTTCTTTGTGAATGATACACACAATGCTGCCTTAGGATTTGAGCAAAATGAGTATCTTTGGTGTTTTAAGCATGATTAAGTTGCATTTTGGAACAGCTTTCGCTGTAGCAAGCCTATGATCTCCTAAAATGCCATCTTTAGAGGCAGTTTACTAGATTTTGAGATTATGAGGATGTGAATGTTGGAAACTTTCTATGTATGGTTCTCCAAGTCATGAATAAGTACAGCGGAAGTTTCTTGGGGCATGTGAAATTAAAACATTCAATGCATTCAGCTTCACTGGGGAGTGTATTATTCCAGATCTACAGTTTAGCTGTAATGTCTCTATGGAGATAGAAATAAACTAGTTCATGCTTCATTGTAATAGCACCACAGAGGCGTAAAGAAAAGCTTTTTTGTCGCTTATTTGTCATCCATGCACGGCAAAAATACAAAAATAGTCAAACAACGAAAGCGTCTGGGTGTCAGTTCCACGTGTGTACACATACAAATTCCTGTCTTGTCTCAATAATAGAAGACACAGACAACACCTGTCAGAGACCAGAGATATTGCAGTGTCTGTGGACAGATCTACACTCTGCAAGCCAAGCCAGAGAGACAACCTATCAATGACATAATCAAGAAATCAATCCCCCCATCAGGACTGCATTCACTCCCTCTGCGCAGTCATCAGGTCAACAAATCAACACAAAGACACGTCAGTCAACCAATCAGACCAAGTGAATGGTACATATTGGGTGGAGGTCAGTCATCAAACAATCAGCTAATAAGGCTCCAAATGTAGTAATCAGACACACCAGCAGCATCCCAGGAGAGGGTAAACAAGTCAATTGTGACCAAATAAACCTCTGTGCACACTGTGTACATGCTGTTCGAGCTGCCTGCTCCTGTAATACTAAGTTAACAATGGCCGAGCTGGATGAAAAATGTCAGAACATGCAATAAAGCTCTTTATAAAATGTTTAGAACGCAATAACATGCTGTAGATTGAACAATTATGCTTCTATGGCATATGGTCATTTGAAGGTTTCTGAATGCAACTAACAATTCTCCTACAAAATTTAAAGTTTTATGCTGACACCACTTACTTGCGTTGGCTTGCTTTTAAACGCAACATCAAATTCTATACTATTTCCTTTCCTAATACATGTCCTTGGTTTTGCCGTGCAATTTATTCACATGAAAAATGTGGCTTTCAAAAAACATGTTTCTCTGCTTTAAACACAATTTTTCTACAGATTTGACGAAGGCAAAGTGACCAAGGAAAAGTAATAATAACGTGCAACATTAAAGCTAATGATTTTCTATCCAGTCGAATCCGGATTAACTCATTCATGCCTCATCCTGCATTATTTCGTATTAAATAAATAAATATATATATATATATTGTAATGTGTATTACAAATGTCATTTCATAATGTTTCCATAGCCAAAAAACACAGAAAACCAGCACTTAACAAAATCAGCTAGTTTCATAAACCTGCATTATTAACCATTGTTTTGTTTGCAGAAAAGGGTTAACTTGATCTCCTACCAAGCAGGGTGATGATGCAGGCCAGGATGGCGACTAGGGCTCCGGTGCTGAGACCCGCTGACAGCATGAAGGCTTCAGTGCCACACGACTGGGGAGTCCCATCAGAATCACAGTCACACACTCTTATAGACAGTGTGTTAGTGCTGCTAAGGGCAGGTGTGCCACTATCCACTATCAACACAGGAAGTCGATACATAGCCTGATCCCTTCTCTGAAACCCACTCCGTTTAGTTAGAATAGAAGCTGTATTGTCTAAAGAGAAGGAGATACATATATATATAAATATATAACTTTACATAGAAGTTAATATGAGGTGAAATGAGTGAGAATGTGTAAAACGACTCCTATGAATAGATAAAATGACAGCAATGCTTAATCTTATTAGAAGTAATAGCTGGGTTTCAAGGCTTGGCTATAAACTCTTACTGTCTTAATGAAATCACGTACCTTTATTGTCTCGGAGAGTGAAGTTCATGTTCCCAGCTGTCTCTGCGGTGAGGGAGAAGAAGAAACGATGGCCGCTGGGCGGTTCATCTTTATCCACTGCACTTATGGTTTCAATGACCTGAGACGGTGTCACAGAAGAGATAAAGAACAGGAACATGAATACAGGATGATTATAACATGGGTTGGTAGTTTCACACAGCAGGGAGAAGATATAGTCATGTTGTCATCAGTTTATACCCATTTACCGTTACATTACAGTTATTAATTTGGCACACACTTTTATTCGAAGCGAATTACGGTGTATTTAAGGTTTATGTTTTTTTTAGAGTTTGGGTTTGCTGGAACCCCTGACCTAGGCTTTGCAGACACAATGCATCCGTTTAGCTGTTTAACTGTAGATTTTAAAAACATTTTTAATTTTAAATAACTAAACTTGGTTATAACATTATACCCAACAAGGGCTGAGAGAGGACACCTTTTGAAAACAGATGTGAAGTAAAAACACACTGCTTTGTTTCTGTTTTCTTGATGTGTGTCAATATGCCCAGACTTTAAAAGACAGACAGAATAAAAGACAAATGGAGGGATTTAAGTAGAAATTAACTACAAGTCTGCAGTTGAAGTAAGGCCTGTTGCCTTGGCTGTGTCATTTTGGGAGATTACACAAAGCTTTAAGAGACAGAGAAAGACTTATGCCTGTGTAGGCTACAATAGCCTAAAATAGAAGGCAAAACTTGTTGAAAAACCTGTCAGGAAAATTTCTAGGAGGACAATCTGCACCACAACATGTTTACATGTCAAACATCAACACAAATGACAACAACACAAAAACCGTTACAGCCATCCTGGTCTCCTCTACAGCGGTACCTCAGTCAAGTCAGAACGATCCACAGATCTCTCACTCACAGCAGTGTCAGTTCAGCGATGAATATTTCATAGTATAGGTAAACCTGAATATTTCATGCTAAACTACAGAACAATTTTAAGGGATCAACTGAATTCAAGGGCGTCAACTTGGAGAAAACACACATTTCACAATGTCAAATTGTTCTAAAATCGTGCCGAAAACACTATCCAGAGGATAGAATAAGTCGCTAAGCTATCTGTGATGGGCGATGCTTATACTTTATCCAAGGATTTAGAAAAGTAGAGGGCCATCCCAGCCTAAGGCTGGACCCAAACCGCAAAAGCACGGCATAGTGCTGCGTTTTAGAGATGAATATCAGGGTGACCCATCAGGCGGTGCACTAAGAAGATTCTCCTGACACACTACTGTGGCCTAATCTGTGGGCTTTTGGCTGGGTTAAATACTGTGTGCACAGCTTTTCCCTAGTGTCAGGCTACAGTCAGCACAAACTCAATCTGCTTGAAAATCTCCTAAAACCCCACACACCGGCCAAGCAGGAACAAATGCAGCGGAGAGCCACGACTAACAGACTCGTCTCCTCATCTGCTGGGGGAATATGACCTTGTGCTAAGCTGGAGCTTCTGAGTGCTATAATTCTCCGCTCGCTTATTTTATTTAATGCCACCTCCCTCACTAACGCTAAGTGATTATTTGGCAATGGGAACTATGAAGGATTTATCATTTATCTGTAAATATTTTTAAAATCGTAAAACGCTACACTATTAAAAAACTCTCCTGTCTGAACGGCACACGCGGAGCTCGGATGTTCCCGCTGCGCTAAGCGCTGATTACAGTAAACTGTGACAAAATTAATTACAGACAGTCCATTAAGACGAATGCAAAGCGTATTGATAAAATCAACGATGCAACGAGTTCATTTAAAAGGAATAAGGATGTCTTGCCAAGCTAGAGTATCTAAGGTTTTAAACAAAACCTGATTGTACATTTACCAAAGCCATTATTAACAAACACCAAACGACTGAAGTACTGCCAAAGAGTGCATCACATAGCAAAAAAAATGGGTGATTTTATTTCTTTTTTGCAAGTAAAAATTGGCTGGAGGGCAAAGAATGTCCCCCGAGCCGTCCAAGCTCACGAAGAGTGAAAGGGAAATGTTACCGTAGTGAGCTGGCTCTCTACAGCAGCGGTCTGTCAGCCAGCCGCAGCTGACCGTGTCTCAGAGGCATAAAGAGACAAGACAGAATATAGACGACCTTAAAGAGATAAAAACCCCAGGGAAAACACTCACTCCTCATAATCTAATCTGCTAAATCACCTGTAACAAATCATCTGGCTCATTTAGAGACCGCGGCTTCCATTCGTATTAAGCTTCTATTAAATTTGAAAAGTCATATTAGGAACAAAAGAGAAACCAAGGGCACTTAGGAAAAAGCACCGCGCTGGCAGCAGAAGGTGAAGACATGCGTTTGATGTGACCCCATTACAGGCACTTGTTGGATTGGGATCTGGGGACCTCTTTCAACAAGCCATCTGTTTTAGACTTGGATGCAATGATGCAGAAATTTCCCCCTGACTCATATCACCCCTGTCTATGAGGGATAGTTCACGATGATCGACTAGTCATTCAGTGAGGTCAACTAGTTTTAATATTTTTAGCACATATGCGTACCTATACATTTGTAGCATGCATGTACATGCATATCTACATGTGTATATATTGTACACACACACGCAGACACACACACACATAAATGTATAATATACACAAAGAGGGAGAGAGAGAGAATGAGAACGCGACATACACACATGTACATACACAGAATGCATTCGACTATTGGATTTTGAAAATATGTAGTTTAGCACATCCTTACTATCTATGGCACCCAAGTACACAGAAAAACAAAAGAAACAAAATTTGCTCTACGACCTCACTTTGGTTCAGAACAGGTTTACCGGGCAACCATATGCAACAATTCTTTCTTTCTCCAGGCAATTCCTTAGAGTTCATTCAAATTCAAGTGTTCTATATGCTCTCTTTCAGAATAGCTGGCATGTTGATGGAGCAGGTGTGAAGCTCTAAATATACAAATGTGCAGATGAGGCGTACGAAAACATCATTGTGGAGATACACAGGCAGACAATATAACAACAGGCGCACGTCTGCTGGAAAAGAGCCTATTTTCCCTCAGACGCAAATAGGCAAACAACAGTTGCAACTATTTGGCAAGGCATTGAAGTGACAAAGAACGCGAAGTGACATCACCATTTGTTGATATTGTAGCATGCGTTCTATTTGATCAAAATTCCTTGTCTAACTGCTCTAGGAACACCTCATTCGAAAGAGTTGACTTACAGATTCAGTCCCCGAAAGCACTCAAGGATGTCTGAGAGCCTCTTTGCTGTAGGTACCGAGGTTTAAGGACTATGATAAGGACAGATTCGTGGCACCACGACTCGCAGGAGGGATCTGTGTCATTGGGGCAACGTTTGACTATCCTCGCCGCATCGCTCAAGTGGCTCCATGTTTTGAGATACAGAGGCGAGCGTGAATCACAGGGGAAGCTAAATGATTATGAAAACATACAGGAGCTTTCATCTCTATTCAGAGACGCAGACACCAAACCACTGTTCCTCAGAGGGGCGAGAAAGTAATTTAGCCTCTAATATAAGAGCTTTGCACGTTAGTGATGGAAGTCTGGGGTGTCGAAAACACATAGAGAGTCTTGGGGGACTTCAGTAATGTGTTTCAAGGCTGAGATAGCGTTGGTGAATGGAGACCACCAGCACCTTTTCACTTAGGCAAAACAAACATGATTCACAGTGACTTTGGGACACAGGCAGGCCAGGACTAATTGTTATGGCACAGACAGTGATGCTACAACAGGGGATTGTATCTCACGCTCAGTAGACCCTGCAGCCTTGTTTTGTTCTCTCTTTGTTTCGAGGGCTCTTGTGGGAAACATTATTTTTTCTAAGAAAAAAGCAAAACATCTTTTATTATCCCTTCACTGCTCCCAAAATAACAGATTAGATCAAGTCAATTTCTGATACGCTAATAATAATGCTGTAACGTAATGAGCAGGAATTTTAATTGCATAACTATTAATTCTCAACTAAACATACACACCGTCTGTCAAGGATGTAAATAAATTGATTACAGTTACTAACTAGGCTTTGAGCAACTACATACCATATTTAATTAGATTTTGGGGAGAACACAAATATCCATTAAACAGAACTTTCTAGATGAATTTTGCATCATATAATATAATTTGTCAGCGAGCTTTAACATCATCTCATTAGGACAGAATGTTTCCACCATGCTTTTATAGAATGTTTAGTAGGTGGCATTTTTCTTAGTAATAATAACGTCGACTAACACTTAAATATGAATATGACAGAGAATGTGTCTCAATATGTCTCTAGAATGAGTAAACTTTTTGTTTGTTTGTATGCATTCTACAATTGGCTGCCGCAGGACCTCACATTTGGCTACTTGACACAACGCCACGCTCCCCAACAAACCAATTTCATGCCACAATCACCTCTGTCTCATTTGCATCGGTGGAAGGCTTTTTCCACATGAGCGCACAGCGTTTTGATCCCCTGATTAGGGTGATCCGCAGCAGAAAGCCACAAGAATCCTGTTGTTATCATTTGTCCATCTGTGTCCCTCTGAGCTCTTTAATGGCTGTGAATCTGCACAAATGTCCAGATTCATTCCTGTTGAATTTGCTAACAGGGGATATCAAACATCTAGGAATCCTCAAAGCAACAATAATTTATTGAAATAAAATTTGCAGCAGCGTAACCTTGGTTCAGACCGCAGCACACTGCAGTGCATAATCGTTCTTATTCAGTAGTGACTCTGAATAGATATGTATTGTCATTTTGGTCTATAGCACATTTTTCACTTGATATGAAAGCCTGTGTGTTACAGGATAAAGAATTTACTGCAATACCTGTCCTGGTCCAGCACCTTCACACAGGTAGGTTTCATACTCTATGGCAAAGACTGGCGCGTTGTCGTTGATGTCCATCACTGTGATTAGAGCCACGCCTTTCCCCACCTGTGATGGATCCACTGAAATCACAGAGAAAGATACATATGCATAAGATAAACACAGGGGCACATCACATCTTCCAAAGCATTCATTTGAATGTTTAAATTATTTAAATATGTGCCATGATAAAAGAGGATGGGCTCCACCTGCTTGGTTTCTTCTAGGTTTCTTCTAAACATCTGTTATTCTATTATTTACTCCGTCTAATGTCATTCCAAATCCATATGCTGTTATTGTTTTTTTTGTGAAACTCAAGAGTTTCATTGTGTCTACATTATAATGACGTTTGGATCTGAGATACTCAAGAACCTGCAATGACGTGCAATGTTTTTGACGTCCATCCTACACCATATGTGATTTGGAAGCTGTAGCAGATGTAAAAATTACCAGTTATTAATGACTTAAACATCAGTCTGTTCGTCACTTCAGAAATCTTGAAATACCGTATGGACGTATGGAGTACTTCTACGGTGCTTCTATAATGCTTTTAGGAGCCTGACAGTATGACATTTTAAACAGTCATTTTATAGAAAATATTTTTATAAACGGGCTGTTTAACAGCACATGCATACAGTAGAGAGTACAAGGATGCAAGAGAATCTTCAGCAGAACTACAGAAGCAGATTAATTATGGGTTTTCATACTGGAAGCTTCTTTCTGCTTAACACTTGCAGCATTATACGAATAAAGTTCTACGTAAGTCATTATATACAGCCACTGAATAACGATATATTACTTTGTACAAACAACCAGCCAAAACTTTTAATTGTTTAACACATTCCTGAGATGAAGGACACACTTCCAAAGTTAACTTACCATCTGCCAAGATACTACAGCCTACGCTTTGTCCTTTTTTAATGAATCCTTATAAAAAGAATTTTAAGGGTCATAACGCATTTTGTGTTTCTCCACCTCCACAAACAGTCTTGTAGCATCAATTGCTGTAGCTAAGAATGAACTAAATTCTTCATTTACCAAATGCATCACCTGCATTTGTTTACCATTGTACACTCCAATGTATTTGGCTGTTGCTGTTAAACCTGTAGACCTGATGTAAATAGTATATAATAGTTATTTATGTAGTATATAGTAGTATATAACAGTTTTGGATCTTAAATGTTTTCAGAATAAACCGAAATAGAATGAACAAATTTTACACCTGATGACAACAGTGTGTTGTTGTTTTATCTAAACTGCACTGATTTCTAACCTGACACCGTAGATCAGGATTATATGCTTTTTGATGCATTTACAACTTTTTGTGTCAATTCATATTCATGCCCATAAACAGTGTACTGTCGCTTTAAGTGTGTGTGAACCGTACACCACAAAGTCTCACCATCTGCTCTGCTGCGTAAAGTGTGAATACTCTAACCTGTTAATATGGGCACCAGAATTAATATGCTCTGTTTATGCGTAGTGCGAAATAGGCCTTTTTTGTGTTTACAGCACAGTTGGAACATCTCACACGTGAGTAAAGAAATTACAGAATTTGGTGAACTGTTCCTTTAAGCCACCATTTCTGTAAAGCTGCTTTTCTGCTTGTTCATCTCAGTCTAATAATTCTTAAATGAGACTTGAAAGGTAAATGCATTTGACCTGCTGTACGTAACAAAGGACCTCAAGCACAAGACTCAAACTTTAAATGCCAGAACTTATTTCTCTGCATAAAATGAACCCAGAGAACAAAGCACTGCATTTTATATCTGAAGATTCGGATGTTGGAATTATGTTAATTATGTGACTCCTTTATACATAAAGACACAAAGCCTCAGAAAAGAGAACATTTACTAAAATGAAAGATACTGTAATTGACGCAATACAGACTACAGACAGTCAATGTTTGACTTTTTTTCTGTTTTTTTCCCATGAGTCCAAAGGGCCATAAAGGGACTACAGGAAATTTACAGCCGCACTACAAGCAATAGAATTTTATGTGACTTTCAATCAAATTTGAGCTGTCAAAATAAATAAGCCAATTTCAACATCATCCCATTTATCAGCAATCCAATTTGAAACAGCAGACACAAATATGCATGTTCCAAGCAAAAACAAATACAATAACTAAGGCCTATCTGGTACATACATGAGAGTTTAGTATATAAAGCCCAATGTACATTTGATTTATTTCATTACTCTTTTGTTAGTAATAAAGGTGACATTTTCAACCATTGGGCATTCCACATTTGGCAACCGACAAATTAACAGACTGTGAGAGGGTGTGGGGTTATTTATGTTGTGTAACTATGCAATGCAGCTATCTCAGATGGTATTTCTATTTAAGCACAAGCCAACACTAAACACCTGTTGAGGGCACAGTGCCTCTAGTCAACCAGAACACACACAGCTGCTAGCTTCCTTTGAGTGGGCTGACTGCTGTTTTCTAGTACACGCTCAAATTCTATGTACATATATTGTATAATGCATTGTCTGCTACAAAAGCAATACACCATCGGCATTTAAGACCATTTTGGTTGTGTGCTTATTACATGGTTTAACAAAATTCTTCATGCGTATTAGCAAGCTGTCTTTTGGGTCTCCTTAATTTTGGCATCATTGATAGTGAGGGCATTGAGGACGACAAAATGTGGTCTTCAGCCAAATGAGTTGATGGAGAGCATAAATAAATCAATTCTGCAGGTGTGAACACACAGCGGGCAGTGGGCTGGAAATATGCTGGTTGATTTTCATTAAAAGCACTGTGATTTATTGTATGTATTGCAATAGTTTACCGCTTTACACGGCTAGCAGAACTCAGCCTAACTGTCTAAAAAAACTGTTCAGGATTAAGCAAAACGCATAGCCCAACAAAACCGCGCCAGTGAATATATGCCTCTTGCCTCCCTGTATCTTCATCCAAAGATATATAGTCCATCTGCTTCTGCACCTTACACACCTGCAGGAAACATGCTGAGTTGCGACCAGAGAAAGAGAAACAGTGCTTGGTTTGAGGTAATTCATCTATTAATATGACTTTTTAGGGTATGAGAAAAATCCAGGCAGCTTGCCAGCACTGGATTCGTATCATAACTGGCTTTACGATGTTCTAAACAATAAAATGGGTGATAAGTTACCTCAGAGGTGATGTGGCACGGACAGTGGCTGTTAAGCACCTCGTCATCACAATGACTGTAATGTCACAACCGACGCCTCCGGGCACAGACTCATAATTCGGCATGTTAAGTGCAGTCACAAATGTAAAAGGTGTAAATTATTGACCAGAAGGGGAGATCCTGGCACACACAGCAGCCCTATTCCGATGCCCCTTTCAAATATCGTTGCCCTCCAAATCTAAAAAATCCATTTTCAAAAATTGAGATTTCCTCCCTTATGATTTTCACAACCATTAGCCTCTTACATAACATCGCCTGAAGAGAAATGACTTCGAAGCTACCTTTTGGGTTCTCAGTCTCATTCGTACAAGCAAATAGAAGAGGACATTTCAATCTTCTCTGCCAAAACCAATTTCAGAGCTTAGACTGATGGTCCGTGGGGATAAACCTGCAAACTTTGGTTAGGAGTGTCCAAATTTGCAGGATATGGGTTAAAAATGTATCCACTGATGGATATTATTCTCCCCCATCACTCAAGTCAATCTGGTTACGTCTGTCTGTGCAAAGGCTACCAGGTTTCCGTGAGAAAGCGGTGAAGGTCACTGTGAAAATCGTCATCAAAAGATGCTGTAAGAGAGGAGGATGCTGCAACTCTGGCCATCGGCTACAATCAGGACAAGACTCGATCAAACTACATGAATTCTAAAGGTGCCAGCGGACAGCGGTCACCTCTGTGACTCGGCAGCTATTCAAAGCCTAGCGGAAGCACTCATACAGACTAAACCCAGACGCTATCAGCCGTAGAGAACTCGCAGCTGTACGAGAACCAGACAGACGCAACACATGCTCGCAGCACATGCTTTAAAAAAACGATCACTTCAGAATAATGCTAAATGTTAGCTTAGCTAAAAGTCTGCTAGCCCTGGAATAATTAACATTAGTTGGGAAATGACTTTGATCTTCTATTACAGTTTGAAGGATTTCATTCTAATGGAAGTTTGAAAGCGAGTAGACTATCTCTTAATACGAAAGTCTGTCTGAACGGCTCATTTATGAAAAAACCTCACACAGTTGCTACATTGAACAGACCTTCGATATCATAATGCAGCATCGTAGCACATCTACTACAATCAAATCTCTTTTCATATTATACTTGTTTCATTCTTTGGGTAAAGAAACATGTATTGTAGGCGCAACCTTCACAACTTTCGGAAGAGACCTTCAGACCGTATGTGGAACAGTAATAACTTCACCAATGTAGAAATGATTTGATTAGGAGTTCACTCACAGCTTTCAATAGCGAGGATGGTGATGTTGTGCACGGCGTTGACTTCTCTGTCTAATGGTTTGGCTGTGCTGATGACCCCCGTTGTCGCCTCAATGTTGAAAAATCGCTCCAGGTCTGTGTTTCTATCTATTGAGTACCTGAAGGAAAACACAACATAGTCAAAACCACAAGTCTTATGGGGAGCAAATCCCCGCCCCAAGAGACCACCCCTACCCCCACCCCCCACCCCCGACCCCACACTCCATTTAGTCAACGTTTACATCCACTCTAAAAGGAAAGGAAATAATTAAATGCAATAGTAATAGCACAAAAGACCCGCACGTGTTTTATGTCGTGTACAGCACTGCCTTCAAGCTAATTCATAAAGTAACGCAATAAAAATTGTCTATGAGGCAATTAAGGTTTTATGCTGTAATGCTTTAAGACGGTAATTTAATCTTGCCTTCATAAAAACAGCATCGCTGTTGTAAAAACTATACGTCACATAGACCCTTTCCACCAGGCTGTACCCTACCTAATGGGGCTGTTGGTGGAATCCGGGTCCAGGGCGGAGACGGTTCCTATGATGGTTCCCACTTTAGCAGCTTCAGAGATGACCATTTTACTTAGCGGAGAGGAGAAAATAGGAGGCTCATCTACATTCTCCACAGACAGCCTCACCATTGCCGTATCGCTGAACGGTCCTTGAGACAAGAAGCGTGGATCTATGTTCCTGTTGGAAGCCTCAATTTTCAGAGTGTAGCTTGACTTTGTCTCAAAGTCGAGATTCTGAGGTACACAGCATAGAAGAAAGAAGGGCGGGAAAAGTGTTAACAGTTAGTTTCAAATTAGTAAACAAGGACACGACACGGTGTGTCTATTAGAGCATCCAGGCAAGTCGAAAAACAAAGTTCACACTTGAAACGTGTGCGCACATAATGCGCCAAACAACCCTTGATGCTCTTCTTTTAACTCTCATATTTCATTTAAGTATTGTTATCGATTGACAGGACACAGAAGGAACAGTGTCAAAGTAGTACATTGATTTTAAGACAGAGATACATGATGTTGAAAATGTCTTGTGGAATACTTTCTCATATAGTCATTTATCACTCCTGTCTGCCGTAATATGCAGTGCATTGAAAACTACCTTCTGTGCCTGCTTCACATCACTGACAATACACAACTTCCCTGAGGGCGAAACCACATCCAGCACTTGTGCACGTTTAACTGCGGCTTTAAAATGAGAAGTCAAAGTCAGTTAATTGTCAATTTGATTCTATATGGTAGAGGAGGAAATAAAACATAGTTTCCCTGGAAATGTTGTCATACAGGGGAGATTATCATTGAAGGCTGCATCTCAGTAAATATGAGGTTTTAGTCATAGTTTAATTACATAAAATTGTGTTTTCTAGCAGTGGGATTTGTATGTTGATTTCCAACACCTTGTTCCAAACCCTCCTTAATTAGAATAATTGTTGTAAATTCTATCCTTCAAACTGTAATTCCAATACCCTCATATTATTGTGATAGCTGATGTGTAAACATGAAATCTATTTGAAAATAGCAAAATTTACTCTTATTGGCGCATGTTTCACATAAGATCAATGTGGGTTAAATGACCTGTACCTTTTTTAGGCAATAATGCTGGAAACAAATCATTTTAGGAGAGTATGACACTGAATATTGTACCAAAATGGAAAAGATCTGCACCTGAAAGACTCACTGTGTAAGGGTAGCCTCAGTAGTCTAATAGCCTGTGGGAAAAGACTATTTATCTGATGTGTATGTTCCCCAGACCTTTCCCAGAAGGAAAAGGGGCAAAAAGCTAAAGGCCAAAATATTGTCCTTCATGCTGTTACTGACTTGCTTTATACACTGTTTCTAGCAAAGTAACATGCTGAGCAGTATTCACGGCAGGGGCTTCCAGTCAGACGTAGAGTTTCCAAACACTGATGATTTCCTGAAGTCAGCAATTATCTCTTTTGTCTTGTTGACATTAAGAGATAGTTGTTGACTACACACCATATTTCTGGGTGTCTCATCTCCTCTCTGCATGATATCTCATCATTGTTGTTGATGAGCTCTAGCACTGTGGCGTCATCTTTAAACTTGATGATATGGATGCTGTGGTGCCTGGCAATCAAGTTGAGAGTCAACAGCATGAACAATAGAGGGCTGAGGACATGTCCCAGAGGGGCACCCGTAGTCAGGGTGACTGCTTGTGAGGTCCAGTGAAGGACACCGAGTTAATAAGGTTTTTTTGTCATGAAATCTAGATTTTTGTTGCAACTCGTGACATTTAATTCACAATGTTCACTATTTAATATAAAAAATAGTGAAATAAAGTCAATAAAGAATGAATTCCAACACAAATGTTATTCATAATATATATTTTTGCCTGCAAGCGAAAAGTCAGGGGTCCGGTGTAGGTGGGATAGAAGTCTTGACATGGGTCATGACCAGCTGTTTCAAGCACATCATTATAACTTGTATGAGAGCAACAGGAAGCTAACTATTAAGAAATGCTAGCGTTGACCTCTTCAGTACTTTCATTCTACAGAAGGCAGCCAAGCAAAGAGTAATCAAAGGGTCCTGATTTGAGCTTACCGTCTTCTGTACTTTTGGCCTTGAGTCTGACCTCTGACTGTATCTGCAAATGCATGCCGTTTATACTCTTGCACATTATCTTATTGTGCTGCCTTCACTGACACAAAACACATCCTGCTACCCTGATGACACAATCATTATTGCAAACAGCTACATTTGGGGGCATCACTTCCACTACTGTGGGGTCCAAAAGTTTACTAGACACCTAGTAAAAACGCCTCTTTTGCTTCTTTACAATTTTTAATCACAAATACATATTGCACAAATAAATGTGATTTTAGCGTACAAACTTTTCGTTGTTGTAATTTTTCTAAATCTTAATGTTAAACGATCCAAACAGTTTTTTCCTATGTCCAAACCCAAGACTTACAACGTTTTCTCAGCCATTTGAAACCTATATATTTTATGGCTGATGTTTAGATTGTAGGATTTGTTTGGACCGGGCTGCACCAAGCACTCGCACAGTGTTCACCCTCATTTATATACTGTCACAGCAAAGGCCAAAAGTACATATAAGGCTTGGGTTGTCTCTAGCCTACCTTCTGCAGAGTTATGACTCCTTCCTGGGTATCTTTGTCTGGTGCGACCCTGAACACCCCAAGGCCGTCGCCCTCTATAATTCTGTAGTCCATCTCTGCATTTGCTCCGATGTCAGAATCCAAGGCTTTTATCTTGGCCACCACTGATGCCACAGGCAGGGATTCAGGCACAGCAAACTGATAGGATTCTGCAAAAGAGGCCCGCCAAACACACACCCCCACACACAGAGGTTATTGATGATGCTATTTCTCTTTTTTCCTTTCTTATCACCCAGCTGTTAGGGTCTAGTCTGAGCTAATAATGTTTCTCTCTGCTCTGTGGCAGGTAAAGCCACTCTACAGATACAGCTTGCACGAGGACGGTCTGTGCTCCGCATGCTCATTCTACACACTCCCAGACACATGCTGGTGGATGTGATGTTATCACACTGCTAAAAATAGGGAAGAAAATGACTGCAACTGTGATTAAAAAATCCTCTATTATAAAATAAGACTTTACGTTTCTGTTCTCCCACATTTCAGATGATCTACCTAATAATTACAAAGCGGCTACAGTGAGCGCTTGATCTCTGTAATACAAGATCAGCCCGAGTCATTAAGCTTCTCAGATTACTCGTATGCTAATGAAGCGAAGTGACAGCATGCATTAATGATGGATCAGGTCCCGGTTTGTTTTATAGCCGGTAGTATAATCGTACTCCGTGAGAAGCGGGGTGGGTTGTCGTTAACGTCTGCCAGCGTGACCGTCACCGACGTGGTGCCAGAGAGCCCTCCCATTTGGCCAACCATGTCTTTGGCTTGGATCACCAGCAGATATTGGTCCCGTGCTTCTCGATCCATGTTCGGCAGAGCTGTCCTCACAATGCCTGCACAGAAAATCGTTGTCTGTTTTACAGAATGTCCTATTGTCCAATGTTGATGCATGTGATGTATTGCACAGTTTAATGACAATGCCCTTGCCAGTAGGAGCTGTAAAAATGCAGCCAGATTACAGAATGAAACACTGTCCCTTCTGCATTTTAAGCAGATGGAGTGTGCATCAATTAAAATAGGATTAACATTTCGTAATCTCCCTATAGCAAGGACCTTCTCCAGATTTGTTAGACCATATCATAATGGATCTCTCATCGATGAGTCAACTTGACTGGAGCCGGTGCAAAACTTTAAAATCAATTTCCTCCCCAAACCGTTGTTAGTTTTGGAATTATCATTGTTTTGCACACCCAAGATTGATTAAATAGTACATCTTTCCTTTAGCGTGCAAACAGCTGCGATAAATCCCAATCAATATGGGCCGCTATTTGCTATATTGCATAGTTTTCTCCCACGTGTTGTGGTAGAACCTCTAAATTTAGTCCTTCTTTGAAAGAAAAGGAAGAGAAGTTTAATCAGGGTTTGTAATTTACCCCGTTGATTGAGTCCATATGTGAAAATGACCTCAGTTACAGCTAGAGTGCTGATTACATTAAGGATTTCATTCCCTGTAATCAAGTGGTAATGTGTGCCAGTAACTTCATCACAAGTCCCATCAACTTTTTCCATGTTAAAATGAGTCAATCAAAACACTAGTCTCTTGATATTTCCATTAAAGGCATTTTTTAAAGGTGGTTACCATGTCAGCCACATCACTCTAGTGTACAAAACAAGGAAACATGCGTTTTTTCCTATTTATGCACAGATTCCATTTATGATTGAATCAAACACTAATTACTTTAAATCAAATATCTAAATGAATGGCAAACAGCAACTGTATTGTACACAAATAGACATAAACATATTCCTAACTTGTATATACTGTACCTGTCCTAGGTTCCACTGAGAAATACGGTTGTCCCTCAAGGATGCTGTAGACGACTCTGGCACTGTTTCCATAGGTGGGGTCGTCTGCGTCAGTCGCCTTAACCTCAACCACAGATGTGCCTGAAAGAAATCAACCATCCAATCTGGTCAAAACGGTACCAGATATAAACTTCAAAAGGCAGTGAACCTCAATCAATCACAGCCCTGAAATTAGAAGGAGCTTATCAGTTAAATATAGACAAGCTCAAGACAGAAGCTGAAATTACAATAATCAAACAACTGCCCTGTTCCAGCAAAAAGACACTTAACTACCCTTCACGCTCTGTTCACTTCTGCAGTATTTGTATTTTTGTTCCTGTCTTGGTTCTTTACAAACTTGTGTCTCCTCAGCGCTCATTAAGGCGTACACCTTTGCAAAATGCCCAGAGGGACAAAACAAACATATCTAAAGCCAAAGACTTGTGCACACGTCTAGCTTTCTTTTTAAAAATCAAGGTCTCTTGCTCAATGAGAGAAATTGCACATGTGCAGCAATATTTCTCACTCATAGATTCTGTTCTTCATTTATTCTGTTGAGCTGGAAAACAGCAGCACAAAGAAAAGTTCAATGCTGCTTTACTGGCTCTTTTACTGGATATTTCCCAGATTTGATTTAAACTGTAAAATGGCTAATGGAAAGTGCCAGGCCTTAATTTGAACACAATTTAAAGACTGATTCAGACTGCGGTGTTCCTCAGGAATCGCAGATTACCCACAAATGCGTTTGCTCGTAAAAAACTCAAAAAGACATTTGGGGACAGTGCCCAGATGTTGTCATATTTCTAACCTAAACATCTGGAGGCATGTTGCACCATGGCAATTTCCAACCACAGGGACTCAAGCCAAATGAGTGTTACTGTTTATCAGATGCTATGTGTGATGTAATTTTTTTAGTACACAACTTTGTACCTCTGCAAAATCACTTTTAGTTTTTGCAGATTCAACAGGCTGGTAAGTTTACAGAGAGTTAGAGACACATGGTCAGTTCAGTTGTCAATCGCTTAAACACACATTACAATAAAATCCACTATATGTTAAAGAGATTTGATGAAAGTATGAAGGCATATGTTAAGAATTTGCACTCTGGTCTGGTGTGAGGGAGACGTGTCTAGGTTAGGTTGCAGTCCCCACAGTTGCAAACAATCTCCTGTTTCTTAATTACCAAATTAAATTAATCATTTTCTCATTAATCAAATCCATTCATCACCGGTTGACTGCTAATGAATTTAAATGGATCTATAAAGCAGACACTGAGGACAAGGGTCGCTTGCATTCACAGAGGCTAATGGCTTTGTTCACGGCATTGGACAGACACTTGCACCCAGCATGTTAATTGCTTTTTTAAAACAGCATGTCAATGCTTGTGTGATTGTCAGCTACTACAATGTGCAAGGAAAAACTGACAAACCACTGTCCTGTATGTGGGACATTCAATGTTAATATCATTGTGCTTAGGTAATTAAGTTTTCTCAGTTAACACCTTTGCTCAGTTCCAAAACCTAGCGAGCTGCCTACAGGAGCACATTGTGTGTTCCTTCGGTAAAGGCTGATTAAAAAACTAAAAATCTAAATTTTGTTGCCTCCTACGCTCTTGTATCGGTGGAGAGCTATTTGTGTGCACTGTTGTCTTCGCAGAAAATTCCAAATTGATCCCTTATAATGCTCCATCATGGTTCCATGAGTTTAGAAAGCATACCCTGTGTAGGTAGCTCACAAGGTTTTGGAACAGAGCCTGTAACTAATAATCATCAAGAAACATGTCAAAACATCTGTTATTGGTGATTAGCATTGTATGGCCAAATCCAAGGTGCTTACCAACAGGAGACATTTCTGGTACTTGAGCATGGTAGGGGCCATCCAAAAACTTGGGCTCATTGTCATTGATATCCTGTACTTTGATAACAAATTCTGACTCTGGTTCAACAGGCAGGTTGGTGGCACGGTCTCGGGCCTGAGCTCGAAGTGTGTAGTAAGCCTGCTCCTCTCTGTCCAGGCGCTTAGTGGCGTGTATGTCGCCCGTGTTTTCATCAATGGTGAAAATGGAGGATGCACCCTCACCATTGAGTACATACTTGATTTTCCCCTCACCTTTATCTACGTCAGAGTGAAGCTATATGGGGAACAGAAAAGAAAAATCATTAAATCACAATCTGTCATTGCAACTGTAGTTTTTGTCCAGTTAGCATATTAATACATAAAGCCAGTAGGCCTGTTTACTCATGAGACTACACTTCTGCAGTGGTTTAAATAATAAATGGGGATAAACCTTGTACAGCAGATTTGTGCACAGAAATGTCCATGACAACAAAATGGAAACTGACAGAATAAATATGTCAACTTATAAAACTCTCA